>JAEUWR010000271.1:0-26073 GCA_018524895.1 Podaxis sp. C-F-101400 | reverse complement strand
GCCCCTGTTCCCCCATGTGACAGGCCTAGACCTCCCTCACATGATGTCAAGACTGGCCCTCTGGCCCCTCCCCCCTCTAACTGGTGCAAGCCATACTTTGCCACCCTGGGTCCAACCCAGTGGCAATTCTTCCTAGATGCCAGTGCTAGTGACCTAGCTAGTGCTCATGTCTCCTTACAATCCCTAATCACATGCTTCAACTGAGTGCTCACCTGGGCCAAGTCAGTGCTTGTTGTTGACTCTGGTCGATTCCACTCCAGTATCATTGCCTTCTCAACAAGCGGTATCCCTTCCCAGGCAGACCTCCAAGCGGTTACTACCTCGCTTCCTTCCGTGCTCAAAAGCACCTCCATTACCCTCCCTGTGTCCCGATCTTTCATCAAGATTGTGGACATCCCCTTCTTCTCAGCTGATGGCTTTACACTATCGGCTGACCAAGTCAAGACTGAGGCTTTGGCCTCCCCTTTCTTCCCCTCTTCCGATGTGCACCACATGCACATTGTCCACAATTCTGCCAAGTCTGACACTGCCACAGTGTAGATCGACTTGGTCGACTCCCAACAAGGCACCCTTGCCTCCTCCCTCATCAACAGATGTGTCATGATAAATGGTGTGTCCTGCCTCATCAAGGGTGCTCACACTCATACTGGCACACTCCAGTGTCAGTGTTGCTGGCACTGGGGCCATCCTTCTGATGCTTGCCACACTCACATGCCCAAGTGTCCTCTCTGTGGGGGCCCACATTCTGAGGCCTCTCACTGCTCCACGGTGGGATGCTGCTGAGGCAACCCCAAGGCAAACCCCCCCATCCCCCCTACCTCTGCAGGTGACCCCTGCCCTCACTCCTCCCAGTGTGCCAACTGCTCAGGTACCCATCCCTCCAACGACTGCCAGTGCCCCTACTGGTGCCATCGCTTCGATTGCAACTGGATTCACAGTCATTATCAATGTGATGCAGAGGCCAAGAAAGCCCCCTCTGGGGGCTGTAAGGGCTAATGTGTCACCCTATGCCCCTTCCTCCTCTGCTCATTCTCCTGTGGCCATGGACTGCCTTCACTGATCCTTTCCTTTCATTCATGTAGTTCAGGGCACCTGTATTTTTGTTTGTGTGGTTTTCCTTTTTCTTTTCTCTTTTTCTGATTGGGGACTGCTATCGCACACCCTTTTGTTGTAGATTACACTTGCTCTTGTAGTAGGTAGTTGACAGCAATAAACTCGGATTTAAAAAAAAAAAAAAAAAAAAAAGAGATAAACAGACTTCCCTGCAGCCTCACTTTGAAAAATGCGTTTTTATTGGTTATCCTAGTGGCTACTTTTTTTTTTTTTTTTTTTTAAATCATAGTTTATTGTACTAGATTAGCTAATACAAACAGGTGCGTGATAGCAGTCCCAAGAGTGAAACTAGAGATAAAAGAAAGGGAAAAGAGAAAAGAAGGGTAGAGAAATTAGGAGATGATGGAGAGGTCGACTATGAGATATATGAAGAGAGAAAGAGAGATGAAACTAACTTAATCAATTGAGTGGAAGGGAGAGGGGAAGGGAGAGAGGAAGAAGTATACTACAGTCCTTCTAGTGAACATCTGGGACACTGTTGATGGCAAGTCACTCTCTCCTGGTAAGGTGGTGGGTGGCATGTTCCTCCTGTGTGATTGGTCCCTGGATCTGGTCAGCAAATGAGAAGGCAGTGGGATTGTGGTCAAGGAAGTTAAGAAGCCAGTAGAAGCCATCACGGGCTCCTATCAGGTAGTGGTATAGGGGACAATTGTTGAGGATGTGGTCCTGGGTTTCAAGCGTTTCTCTGCAGGGGCAGGAGGTGATGTAGCACCCTGGGAAAAAGTGCTGTTGAAAGGCGCCAATGGGCACATGATTGGTAATGCAATGGGTGAAGTGCATGCATAGTTGGGCGTTCTTGCCAAGTGGTGAATTGAGCCAAGTTCTGCCTTTGGCATACTTGGGCAAGAGAGGTTGCTCAGCAGGGTTGACGAGACGGAGCCATGAATGGCCACAGTGAGTTGGTTTGTCCATGAGTGAATGCCACAATGAGAGGCATTTGCAAGTGTAATGATTGCAGATGAAGCTGATGGATGTGTGGTAAGGCTGGCATCTATTGTTGAGAATGTGGAGGGATTTGGCAAGCTGATGTGCTTGGAAGTGGACTGACCACTGAGCAGATGAAGGAATTGACCAGAAGTGAATGTGGTTGAAGGGGGAGGAGGAGAGCCATTGTTTGAGGACAGGAGCAACTGCAATGGCGTCTTGATGAGCACTGTGAGGGCTATATGAGAATAGTTTTTTAGCAGATGAGATAGAGTCTATAAACACTACAATAGAAGAGAGGTTACAAGAAGAGGCAAAGGAAATGGAGCTAGCTAAACTGAGGCAGAGAGCATAAGATTCAGTGTTGGATGATAAGACTTCACCACAAGGGTGGACAGAAGAAGAAAGAATGTCTGAAGAAGAGGAGTTAAAGATGAGAAAAGCAGAAGTGGCAGAAAGAGAAGAATCAGAGGGAACTGAACTGTCTGTTGCTACAACTAAGGAAACAGGGGAGGAGAATGAAAGGTCTTGGGCACGAGAGGCATTGGCAATGTGGAGGGCCATGGCACCTTCTTTTGAAGGGTTGGGACACTCGATGAATTTAATCTGTTCACTAAATGAGTCCAGCAAATGCTGGCCAGGTTTGGTGCATGGATGGAGATGCTGGAACCAATCTGTGACCAGTTGAGCATCTGAGACGAAATCAAGCGCCATTGAGTGCTGTTTGGTGTGTTGAGCATCTAAAGGATCAATGTCCTGCATTAAGAGTTTGAGGGGGTGGGAGGAGGGGAGGGTATGGAATTGGAGAGAGCTCCTTTTAGCAAGCTTGAAGAGATGAAGCTGGATAGGGATGAGGCCTGCAATAGCCTCGACTCCACCAGTTGGGGTGGTGCGGAACATGCCAGTGATCCAAAGGGCAGCTTGTCTTTGCATACATTGCAGGGACTTGATGAGTCCGCGGTATCTGGCATTGCAGTTGAACCAGAGATGGTATCTGTATGTGGCTATGGGAACCACACAAGATCAGTAGAGAAGTCTCTTGTGGAGGGGGGAGAGACTGTGGATGGAGTTACCGAGCATACACATGCATCGAATGGTAGAGAGCACCTTGGTTGAGTAGAACCAGACGTGTTCCTTGAAGGTAAGACCTCTGTCGAACCAGAAGCCGAGGTAGCAGAGGAAGGGTTTTGGAGTGATGGTAAGGGAGGGGTCAATGGTGATAGGGGGGTTTGGATCATGAGATGGGCAACTAGAAAAATGGAAAGCTTCAGTTTTGTCTCTTTTGAGAACAAATCCTAAGTGGAGTAAGTAATTTTCAACCAATTTGTAGATCTGTGACAAGAGTTGGCAGTTAGTGTCATATGAATCAGATTGGACTAAGATAAGACCATCGTCTACGAAGGAGATGATCTTGCATCTGGGGTCATTAGCAAATTCATACATGAAGGGGGAGAGAGAGAGGGCAGTGAGAATGGGGGAGAGAGTGGAACCTTGACCAACTCCTACTGAAGTGGGGAATTTGGGTGACAAATTATTGTTCCATGAATAGGTTGTGTACCTGTTTTTGAGGTAGTCAGTAAAGAAGGCAACAAGGTTGGGGTTGAAGCCATGGCACTTGAGAATGGAACAAAGGATGGAATGGTTGGTGGAGGGGAAGAATTGAGCGACATTGAAGGCAATGACACTGGATTTGAGTTTGTGGCACCAGCCAGAGCACACAAGATGAGTAATGTACACACCAGCATCTTCAGTTGAGTGCTGGATGATGCTGCTGAATTGAAGAGGGTGGACAAGGTTGTGCTGAGCAGCTTCAAATTGCATTCTTGCAGAAATCATCTTTTCGATGAGTTTTCCGAGGGTATTGAGAAGGACAATAGGACGGAACATCTTCAGGGTAGAGTAGTGCAGTTTGTTAGGTTTAGGGATGATGACAGAAGTAGAGTTTTTAAAATGTTCCAGCCAGGTAGAGAATTCAATGCATTTGGATGTGAAGAGGAGGAAGTTGGAATGGACAGTGTTGTTGGCCATCAAGTGCTTGATGTGGGCCCACAAAAGATGGTCAGGGCCTGGAGCTGAGGTGTTTGCACACAGTTTAAGAGCATCAAAAAGTTCTGCACTTGAGAAGGGGGGCCATTGGCACTCTGGTTGGGCGTCAATGGAGTCAATGGCGCTAAGGTCAACAGGTTGGTCCACAGCAGAGTTGTAGGAGGAGTCAAGCGTATGCCAGAGGTCATCAAGCTTGTTGCAACTTTTCCTGTTGAAGGTGATGGATTGGGAGGGGGGGAGGTTTCGCTTTCCAATCCAGGACATGAGGTCCCAGGGGTGACAGTTTTCCTCAGCTATGTCTTTGATTTTTTGGTCGAAGAATGTTCATTTTGCTTAGCAGGTTGTGCGTCTGAAATTGGTCCAATTTGCCTTGGTTTTGTGAGATTGGAAGGTGTGGAGGGCTGAGGAGCATTGGGGGGTCCACCATGGTTTGGATTTAGAGCAGATTTTAACCCACTTTGCATTGTTGAGCCATTCTTGTGAGATGATTTGTGACATGGCTTTGGCATAGGAGTGAACATCATTGCTGGAGGAGAAGATGGTGGGGATGTATTGAAATCAGAGGGTGAGGGAATAGAGGAACGCAGTTTCTTCTTTGGAGTCCTGCAGGATGGTGAGTTTCTCAATGTATGGAAGGAATGGGGAGGGAATGGGGAGGTTGGTGAGGAGAGGTCAGTGGTCAGATTTGAATTGCCAGTCATCTCGTATTGAATGGACTGGGCTTGGTTGGGAGGGGTCATCTGCCATAAAGATGAGATCTATGATGGATGGGTGATTATTAGTATCAAAGGGAATGTGTGTATACTTATAAATGTCTGGAGTGGAGAGAGTGAGACCTAAATTATTCATGATGTCAGTTAATAAATCGCCACAAGCAGAGTGGTGGGGAATGTGATCGTCCCATTCTGGTGAATGAGAATTAAAATTGCCTCCCACACAAATAATGTTGTTAGGGAAGAGGTGAGAACGCAAATCGAGGTATGTGATGGACAAATAATCAGATGGGTCAAAATAACAATTGAGGAAGTATAATTTCCTGTTGGAGAAAGAAAGCAAAATTAATTGGAAATCGGTCGAGGAAATGATGTCCAGGTGAGAGGTAGGAAGGAGTGATTTACAAGAATTGCATATGAAAGTCGCAACTCTTGGGTGATCATCATCTGGTATGAAGATGTGCCAATTGGGATTGTAATTAGTACCTTTGTATGGAACTCCTTCAGAGTTATCAGATGAAGGGATGTTGTGTATGATGCGGAAGGGTGGTTCTTGGATGCATAAAATAAGAATGTCTTTAAATCAAGGATCATTCAAAAGAATCTCGACAGTTTCAAAAGAGTGGTGGA
This sequence comes from Podaxis sp. C-F-101400, assembly GCA_018524895.1. Classification (NCBI taxonomy): domain Eukaryota; kingdom Fungi; phylum Basidiomycota; class Agaricomycetes; order Agaricales; family Agaricaceae; genus Podaxis; species Podaxis sp. C-F-101400. Next base: position 20,647 of record JAEUWR010000271.1, on the reverse strand, counting down.
CATTGAAAAATAAAATAGGAATCATAGAAAGAAGAGTGGGGTTGTGAAGAGGTCCTTTAGACATTCACAGCTCCAGAGTTGAAGTCTTGGTGGTTTTTCTCTGCCTTAAGCTCTTGGAGCTTCTTGTTAATCCATTCTCAGTTGAAACGATGACAGAAGAATGGGCATTTATCACTGTTCATGTGATGGTCCTTGGAATCACATGACAGGCAATGGAAGGAGGTCACGTGAGGGCACTCCTTGATGTTGGTGGGGGTGGGGGGTTGGGGGTTAGGCCCAGTTTTGCTGCGGCAGCAGAAGCCATCATGGCAGTGATTTTTGGTGTGGTGGGGGTCACCACAAATGGCGCACCTTGGGTTACGCACCTTGCATAGGTGGGTCAGATGACCCCATCTCCAACATCGGTTACAGAGTGGACTGGCTGTCCTCATGGTCGCTCCTCAGAATGTGCAAACCCTGTTCTCAAAGAGGAGGGTGTGGTTAATGAAAAGCTTTGCCCTGGAGGCTGATTGCAAGTCCCAGAGGTCGAAGAAGAGATATGCCAAGTCAGAATGAGGAGAGATGCAGCTAAAGCAGAGTTTGCCAACAAAATAGCTGATGAGGTTGGCGTATGGGGAGGAGTTGATGGCTTCAGTGAAGTCATCAGCAGTGTGAGGGTTACCATTTTCCCCAAAATAGGAGAGATTGGTGAGTTTGATAAAAGATTTAGACATTGGGAGCATGGGTACAATGGCATCCCAGATGTCAGGGGAGGCAAAAGCTGACCTGTTAGAATCAGTTATGCCTTTTTTGATGAGGAGTAATTCCTCATCTGTGGTGACTTGGCTCGTATTAAGCCGGAGAGTTTTATCAGATGCTTTGGCTGACTCCACTCTGAGGTTGTGTCCCTTCTGGTAAAGGATGTTGTTACAGTTTTGGACCACTAGATCGAGTGAAGTGATCATAATGGGTTTGAAGGTGTCATTGAATGGGACAATGACATTTTTATGGGATGGGCCTTGGGTGGCTTTGGGTTTGTTGGGAGAACGAGAGGGGAGTGATTTGTGAGAGGAGGGAGAGGATTTGATGTCCCCCAAGGAGCAAAGGAAGTTGATGATATTGACTGGCAACATCTGAGGGAATTGATTTTGGAGAGCCGCATATTTCATTAGCTCATCTACTTGGAGGGGGGAGGAGGATGTCATATTGGTATATGATGTCCTTTGAGTAGATGGAGATGGAGCAGCAGACCTATAGTTTGCTGGGCAGGTGGAGTTGTTGATAGGGGGAGGAGGACCAGGGGGAGTTGGGCGAGGGGAGAGTGGGGCTTTAGAGGGAGGGGGGTGAGGAGGGGCGACGATAGGCTTACGCTGTTCTTGAGCAGCTATCGGTTTGGGCTTGTGGACAGGACAGCACTTGCCTGCTGTGTGCCAAGGGTTAGGGTTAGGATCAATGCCTGAAGGATGAGAAGTCTCTTCAGGGTTGGCAGGAGGACATCCTAGTGGCTACAAGGGCTGGAAGTTCTATAACCCAACCACTAGACAGACTAGGATCTCAGAACGAGCAGATTTTGATGAAAGGTACTTCCCTAGACTGTCTAGAGCAAAAATGAATGCTATACCTTCATTTGCTGGCCCTCTACCCTCCTCTGAGTTTTCCATCACTTCTATCCCTTCTACCTCACTCCCTCAGCCCTCTGAGACTGTCCTACCTCTAGCAGATGAGGGGGGTAATGTAGAGCATTGTTTAGAGCCCTCTAGAGGTGCTCTGGTCACTCCAGAGCCTCCTCAGACTCCAAAAGATGCTCCTGGTCCTCTGCAAGAGGATAGGGACAAACTGGACTGCATTTTGGCAGCATTTCAGCAGCATCTTGGCACTTCAGCATCACCCAAGGCTTTAGAAGCTCCTAAGCCTCCTAGGACACCAGAAGATGATCCAATTGCTCTAGGAGACAAGGATGATGAACTAGACTGCATTTCAGATGCATCTCAGCCACATCTTGGCACTCCAGCACCTCCTGAGCCTCCTAGAACACCTCCAAGTGCTGGACCACCAAATCAGCCCCCACACCTCCCCAGGTGCTCAAATTGCATCTGAAAGGCTCCAGGTGATTGGTGGAAGCTTAAGGCACCTGTCCTGACTGAGGGAGATGAAGACAGTGACGATGAGACTACTTTTCATACAGATGATGGTTTTACTGAAGTAGAGTTTACTGGAAGCATTTCTGGGCATAATCCTCACACCTATAAGGCTGCTATGAGGTCCCCTGATGCCTCTCAATGGGATGGAGCTTGTGACAAAGAAATCTTCTCCCTGGAGTCCAATAACACCTGGGAAATTGTTGAATTGCCTCCTGGGAAGAAGGTTATCAATTCTGGCTGGGTCTTCAAGGTCAAACATCACTCTGATGGCTTTGTGGAATGCTACAAGGCTCGTTTGGTTGCTAAAGGCTACTCCAAATGCCCTGGCTATGACTACACTGAAGTTTTTGCCCCCTACATTCCATCCTTTTTTTTTTTTGTTCAACAATTTATATACTGGTGCTTGGATGCAGTCCAGTTGTAACATACAGCAAGTGTAGCTACTCTATATAAAATGATGCAAGGGGTAAGCTCCCTGCAGGCTGATGTGTGCTTGCCTCCTGAGGGCTACCAAGTACAGGAAGAGGGCAGTGCGCAAGCACTGCCAGACAGGCTACTCCCCAGTCTGGTCCTCCTGCCCACCCCCCAAGGCCTCTGGAAGCTGATCCCCAAGAGGACCCACAACCAGAACAATGGGTCAGTTCCCAGTTAACTGCTACTGGCAAAAGCCAGTGGACACCAAGGGTGGCAGTCGGATAGGCATTAATTCACCACAAAGGACTTGAGGGCTAGGCCCAGGGTCCATAACCAGACCAGGTTTGGCAGTTATCCAATACCCAAGGGATTGGTTCTGAAGGCAAACACTGAGGCATTCTTCTTCAGGAAATCGATCAAGTCACCCAGGTAGATGGGCCCCTTGATGTAATGTCTGAAGCATCGGCAGCACTGCAGAATGTGATTGTGCATCTCAACCATGGCTGAGCCACAAGGACAGGAGGCTTCCTCCTGAGGGAAGAATTGGACCTTGTAGGACCCAATGGGGGTGTGTCCTCAGACACACCTAGTGAAGTGTGCCAAGAGGGTGGGTGGTGCTCTCCTGAGAAGTGAGAACCACATGCCACTGGAGTGGTACCTGGGTTGAATGGGCTTCTTAGAAGCCAGGTCCAAGACCAGCAGGAATTGGGACCCACAGTACTTTGGCTCCTGGAAGATGGCCCTCCAGGCATCAAGACAAGACTGAACAGTGCTTTTCAGCTGCTGATTCAGAGATCTCATAACCTGTGTGCCTATGGCCACAGGCAAGAGGGATGTGGCATACTCATGGGCTGCCCCATGAATCGCCCAGGAGTCCCCCTACATTCCATCCTGCCTCTCTGAGACTCATTATAGCTCTAGCAGCTAGAGAAGGCTTCCAACTTCACTCTGTGGACATCTCCTCAGCTTTCACCTATGGAGAGCTTGATGAGGAGATCTACATGAGACAGCCAGAAGGATATCACCAGGGAGGTCCAAATCATGTCTGTAGGCTCAAGAAATCACTCTATGGGCTCAAACAAGCAGCTAGACAGTGGAATAAGAAGCTCCACAGTGTCATGACATCTATGGGCTACTCCAGACTCTGTTCTGACAACTCCCTCTACATCTATTCCAAAGGAAATGTCAAAGTCATTGTCCCAGTCTTCATTGATGATATTACCCTTGTCTTGAAGGACCAGCTAGCCATGGACTCGGCAGTGAAGGAGCTCTCTAAGCACTTCAAACTGCGAGATCTGGGAGCTACCAGCTGGTTATTGGCTGTAAAGGTGGATCAAGACGTCCAGAATCGCTCTATTTTGCTGTCCCAGTCACAGTACATCAAGGAATTGCTTGAACAGTTCAAAATGGACGATTGCAATGCTGTCAAAACTCCTTTACCACCTGGGCTTGAGCTCTCAGCTGACCTACCCACTCCTGAGGAGCAAGAAGACATGAAATCCATTCCTTACCTCTCTGCTGTTGGTTCCCTGCAGTATCTAGCCACTATGACACATCCAGACATTGCTTATGCTGTCTCCTACCTTGGGAGGTTCAATCATAACCCATCTCCAAGGCACTGGGCAGCTGTGAAGCATTTACTTTGCTATCTAAAGGGAACCATGGGCTACAAGCTGGTGTACAACACACGCTCCTTGATCTCTGACCACCATGTGGTCAGGATTTTCCCATGCTTGTGGGGGGGGGGGGTGTCGCAGATGTACAGAATGTCTGGGGCAACCTGGCAGTGCAGGTCTTAATGTCCAGGCTTTAGGACACCCCTACACATTCTTAGTTGACCATGGTGGAGTGGTACATCGTTGGGTAGCAAACTCAATGGAACAGGGGCACCCTACCAGGTTGAAAGAGAGGGCACAGCCCTCTGCCTCTGGCCAAGACTAGGCTCAATGGAAGTTGGGTTATACTGGCATGTCCCCCTAAGATGTTAAATTTGAATCTCACCTTTGACTGGTCACCCACCCCAAGGTTCTAGGTGGCTCACACTGCATTGAGTCTCTCAGAGCTAGCCTGGAAGGGTCCAAAAGGATAGAGGACAGTAAGATGGGGTATTGAGGTAATAACAAGCCGACTGTAATGGACAGGCCACCCCCACTGCTGCAGCCATGCCTTTGGGGACTCCTCTGGAGGGTAGCAGGTGGTCGTTAGTAGGGATCACCCAAACTCCAGGACAGCAGATGGAACTGGGTTGGTTCAGGGCAACTCAGACTGATCTGGGACTGTCCTGTGGAATGCTGAATAAGCATCCATGTGATAACCACCCTGGTAGCAGCCCCTGCAAGGCAGAGATACCAGACACTTATTACATGGATCTGCAGCTTTAAGGCCATAAGTGAAGTGGGTGCTGGGGAATAGGAAGCTAGTCTGGGGGTAGCACCCTGGAGGTACCTGGTGATGCCAGCTCTGCCTGCCCAACCAGTGGACCATAGCAGGCCATGAGGAGAACCATTGTGCCTGGCTCAAGAGATCTAAATCCTCCATCAGTGAATCCCGGGAAAAATACCGGGTGTATTCACTTAAGTTGATACCAGGTCAGTACCCAGGTGTTCAGTCAGTGATGTGTTGCAGCTGGGTGAGATTCCCCCTTCCCACCCTATAGGAAGGTGCCAAAAGGTTGGCTGGGCCCTCCAGGGTACTTGGCTGTCTCAGTAGGCCCAGCAAACTCAAGCACTTTATCCAGTCTGGGGAGTAGGCCAAAGTGCCTGCAAAACATGGCATTTTTTTTTTTTTTTTTTTTTTAAATCGTAGTTTATTGCACTAGACTAGCTAATACAAACAGGCGCGCAGTAGCAGTCCCAAGAATGAAACTAGAAAAGGGGAAAAAGAAAAGAAGAGAAGAGAGGTAAATATGAGAGACAATAAGAAAATCGACTACAAGATATATGAAAGAGTAAGAGAGAACTAACGAACTAGCTTAATCAGTTGAGTGGAGAAGGGGTGGGAGGGAAGGAGGGAAGGAATGTATAGAAGAGCCCTTCTAGTGAACATCTGGAACACCGTTAATGGCAAGGCGCTCTCTCCTGGTAAGGTGGTGGGTGGCGTGATCATCCTGTGTAATGGGTCCTTGAATCTGGTCGTTGAAGGAAAAGGCTGTTGGATTGCGGTCGAGGAAATTAAGAAGCCAGTGGAAGCCATCACAGGCTCCAACTGGGTAGTGGTAAATGGGACAGTTGTTGAGGATATGGTCCCGAGTTTCAAGTGCTTCACTGCAGGGGCAGGATGTGATATAGCACCCTGGGAAGAAGCGCTGTTGAAAGGCGCCGATGGGCATGTGATTTGTGATGCATTGAGTGAAGCGCACGCAGAGCTGGGCGTTTTTGCCGAGGGGGGAGTTGAGCCAAGTTCCGCCATTGGCATACTTGGGCATGAGGGGTTGTTCAGCGGGGTTGACGAGACGGAGCCATGAATGACCACGGTGTGTTGGTTTGTCCATGAGTGAATGCCACATTGTGAGGCATTTGTGGGTATAATGGTTGCGGATGAAACTGATGGAGGTGCGGGAAGGCTGGTGTCTGTTGTTAGGGACGTGGAGCAATTTGGCGAGCTGATGCACTTGGAAGTGGACCGACCAATGAGCTGCAGAGGGAATCGACCAGAAATGAATGTGGTTTGAGGATGATGAGGAGAACTATTGATGGAGGAGAGGAGCAAGTGCGACGGCGTCTTGATGAGCGCTATGCGGGCTGTAAGTGAATAGTTTTTTAGTGGCAGAAATGGAGTCTGTAAAAACTATTATAGAAGAGAGGTTTTGGGAAGAGGCGAGAGATATGGAACTATTTAGTCCGAGACGAAGGGCATAAGATTCGGCATCTGATGATAGTACTTCCCTGCAGGGGTGAATGGAGGAAGATAAAATGTCCGTAGGAGAAGAATTAAAAGTGAGAAAGGCAGACATAGCAGAGATATTGGAGTCTGTTGGAACAGAACTGTCTGTGGCTAAAATTAAGGAGACAGGTGAAGAAAAAGAAAGGTCCCGGGCACAGGAGGCATTGGCTATGTGGAGGGCCATAGCGCCTTCTTTCGAAGGGCTAGGACACTCGATGAATTTAATTTGGTCGCTAAACAAGTCCAGCAAACACTGGCCAGGTTTGGCACTAGGGTGGAGGCACTGGAACCGGTCCGTGACCAGCTGAGTGTCAGAGACAAAATCAAGCGCTGTCGAGCGCTGTTTGGTGTGGCAGGCGTCTAGAGGGTCGATATCCTGTGTTAAGAGTTTGAGGGGATGGGAGGGGGGGAGGGTGTGGTAACGGAGCGAGCTCCATTTGGCAAGTTTGAATAAGTGTAGGTGGATGGGGATGAGACCTGCAATGGCCTCAACTCCACCCATAGGAGTGGTGCGGAACACGCTGGTGATCCAGAGGGCAGCTTGTCATTGCATGCATTGAAGGGACTTGATTAGTCCGCGATATCTGGTGTTGCAGTTGAACCAGAGACGGTATCCATATGTGGCTATAGGGACCACACAGGAATGGTAGAGGAGTCTCTTGTGAAGGGGGGAGAGGCTGTGGATAGAGTTGCCAAGCAAGCGCATGCAGCAGACGGTGGAGAGTGCCTTGGTCGAGTAGTATCAGACGTGTTCCTTGAAGGTGAGGCCTCTGTCGAACCAGAAGCTGAGGTAGCAGAGGAATGGTTTAGGAGTGATGGTGAATGAGGGGTCAATGATGACAGGAGGGTTTGGGTCACAAGAAGGGCAGCTAGAGAAATGAAAGGCTTCAGTTTTGTCCCTTTTGAGAACAAAGCCTAGGCGGAGTAAGTAGTTTTCAACCGATTTGTAAATCTGTGACAAGAGGTGGCAGTTAGTATTAAACGAATCAGATTGAACTAAAATAAGACTGTCATCTACGAAAGAGACGATCTTGCATCTGGGATCATTGGTGAATTTGTACATGAAAGGGGAAAGGGAGAGGGTGGTAAGGATAGGGGAGAGGGCGGAACCTTGACCGACTCCAACAGAAGCAGGGAACTTGGGCGATGTCTTGTTGTTCCACGAGTAGGTAGTAAACCTGTTCTGAAGGTAGTCAGTAAAGAAATCGACAAGGTTAGTGTTGAACCCATGTCATTGGAGGATGGAGCAAAGGATGGAATGATTGGTGGATGGGAAGAATTGCGCTACATCGAAGGCGATAACGCTAGAGTTGAGTTTACAGCACCAACCAGAGCGCACTAGATGAGTGACGTACACACCAGCGTCTTCTGTAGAGCACTGGATGATGCCACCGAATTGAAGGGGGTGGACGAGTTTTAGTTGAGCAGCCTCGAACTGCATTCTTGTGGAAATCATCTTCTTGATGAGTTTTCTGAGGGTGTTGAGGAGAACGATAGGTCAGAACATTTTCAGGGTGGAGTAATGCAGTTTATTGGGTTTAGGGATGATGATGGAGGTGGAGGACTTAAAGTGTTCCAGCCATGTGGAGAATTCTACTGCAAAACATGGCATGAGAGCCCACCAATAGGGGAGATCCCTTTGGGGGTTGCCAGAAGGCACATGTTGCTTCAAGAGGCTGGCATTATGGAGCTAAGGGTAGCAGGCCTCATGCCTAGTCCACAAGGGACCCCATAGACCAGTGGCTGGCTCAACCAGGGAGGAAGGTCCAGTTCTGGGAAGTCCCCTCAGGGGACTCCTGGGCAATTCATGGGGTGGCCTATGAGCATGCCACATCCCTCCTGCCTGTGGCCATAGGCACACAGGTCATGAGATCTCTGAATCAGCAGCTGAAAAGCACTGTTCAGTCTTGTCTTGACACCTGGAGGGCCATCTTTTTTTTTTTTTTTTTTCCAAGTTTATTGCCACAAACATTATCTACTACAAGAGCAGACTCTATCTATGACAAATGGGTGCACGATAGCAGTCCCAATGGATAAAAGAGAAAAAGAAAAAGACAAAACACACAAACAAAAATTACAGGTGCCCTGAGCTACATGAATGAAAAAAATGATCAACAAAGGCAGTCCGAGGCCACAGGAGAGTAAGCGAGGAAGAAGGAGCATGTGGGTGCGAGTGCCCTTGATGAGGCAGGACATGCTGACCTTCCTTTCTCAGTAACCACCACCTACTGTCTCAGTGGCCAGGTTATTCATAGTACAAAGGATATAAAGTTCAGTTCTAAATCACTATGAAAGGCTCTAAGGACAACAGCGGCATCCTTGGGGGTCTCAAGAAGACCACTAGCAGCATTCGCTCAGGCATTCGCCATCATCGTTCTAGTGCTAGTCTAGCACCAGCCCCAACTCTCCCTTGAGCTCTGTCTGAGGGCATTTTTTGCGAACCTGAAGGTCAAGTTTCCTTCATCCGGAGGCCACCTTCACTGGCACCTTCTATAGGAGTCAAGCACTCTTACTCAACTGACCAATCTCTTTCCAATTGGTTAGAGAAAAGCATGAAATTCAATGAAGATGATGATGCTGCTTCTGTATCTTCTGCAGAAGCAAGCAATGACTCAGAGGGGTCTCAAGGCCTCTCCACCCCCCAATCAATCCACCCTTCAATTGCACTGGCTTGCAATGAAGACCTTCAACTCTCCCCAGAAGTCGCCCCTTCCTCCCACTGCCTCCTCACTGAAGCCCAGTCCATCGCTGCCACTCATGGCTTTGCCCACCCTACACCAGGCACATGGGATGATTCAAAACCCTCTGATCCCCTCCCTGCTCTTCCCACTTTCTCCCCCATCTCTCCTCCTCCCACCAATGTGCAGCCACATGAGGCAGTGCCAATGTCCTGCAGAACAGATTGGTCATCAGTCCATGACTGCATTTTCAATGCCTTCTGTGACATTGACATCACAGATACAAATGACATAGAGGGACTAAAATTTGCATCGTCCCTCTTAGGGTTCACAGTCCGATACCTCTCCCAATGGTCTCAATTGGACAACATCACCCAGTTCAGACACTTCAAGGGCACCATGCACCTCATCGACCTCCTCAGAACTATCATGCATTCTGAGCCAATGCGCAACCTATCAGTCCCATATGAAGACCGACATCTGAGTCTTCATGAATTCATATCCATGCAGTTCCCTCCTCCCATCCCTTCTCCTACTCCTACACCAATGAACACCCAACAGCAACAAGAACACTGGGCTGAAAAGGCACCGGCTGTGTCCTCCCCTTTCCCCAAGGATGCCACTGGGTATCTCCAGGGCTCCTCCCCTATTCCTCTTTCTGATGCCACTGGGTATCTCCAGGGCTCAGATTCGCAACTCGAAAGGGACACGGCTTGAGCAATCGCCCTATCGCACCTCCCTGCCAACCCACAAGACAAGCCAGGTGAGTCATCTGGTTTAAGTAAAGATATTGATATGCTTCCTCCCTAGCCCACCACCCCTAAAGATGAGACTCGTAGTCCATCTAAAGGAGAGACTTTTCATCCTCCTATCAACCCTGAAGAGACTTCCTGTCCTTTAGGTGCTGATTCTAATCCTAACCCCTGGCACACTACCAGCAAGCGCCACCCCACCTGTAAACCTAAACTGATAGCCACCCAAGATCAGCATAAGCCTATTGTCGCCCCTCCTCACCCACCTCCCCCCAGAGCTCCCCTTCCCCCTCACCCAACTCCTCCTGGTCCTCCTCCCCCAGTCAATAATGCCACACGCCCAGCAAATTATAGGTCTGCTGCTCCATCTCCATCCACCCAAAAGATGTCATATGCCAAAGTGACAGCAACCTCATCCCCCCTCCAATCTGATGAGCTCATAAAGTACGCAGCTCTCCAAAACCAATTCCCCAACATGTCACTGGTCGACATTATCAACTTCCTCCGATCATCTGGAGACATCAAGTCTCCTTCCCCTCCCCCCAAATCACCCTCTCCCTGCCCTACCCAAAAACCTAAGGCCACTCAAGGGCCTTCCCACAAAAACATCGTCATTCCCTTCAACGACATGTTCAAACCCATCATGATCACCTCGCTCAACTTGGTGGTCCACAATTGCAACAATGCCCTCTACCAAAAAGGGCGCATCCTTAAAGTCGAGTCAGCCAAGATGAGTGAAAAAACTCTCTGGCTGAACACAGATAAAGTTGCTTCAGATGAAAATCTCCTCATTATCAAAAAGGGCATCACTGACTCCAACTGGTCTGCCTTCACCTCCCCCAACATCTGTGATGCTGTCACCCCTGCGCTCCCAATGTCAAAATCATTCATCAAACTAACCAACCTCCTGTACTTCAGGGAAGATGGCACACCCCACACCTCTGATGACTTTGCTGAAGTCATCAACTCATCCCCTTATACCAACATCATAAACTACCTAGTCGGCAAACCCTGCTTCAGCCATGTCTCACCTCACTCAGACTCAGCCATCCTGTTCTTTGATCTGTGGGACTCTCAATCGGCCTCCAGGGCCAAACAATTCATTAACCACATGCTCCTCTTTGAGAGTCGAGTGTGCACTTTCAGAGGAGCAACCATGAGGATGGCCAGTCCTCTCTGTAACTGTTGCTGGAGATGGGGTCACCCAACCCATTTATGCAAGGCACATAATCCCAGATGTGCAATCTGTGGTGATCCCCACCACACCAAAAATCACTGCCACGATGGCTTTTGCTGCCATGGCAAAACTGGTCCCAATCCCCACCCCCCAACCCCTGCCAACATCAAGGAGTGTCCCCATGTGACCTCCTTCCATTGCCTGTCATGTGACTCCAAGGACCACCATGTGAACAGTGATAAATGCCCATTCTTCCATCACCACTTTGACTGAGAATGGATCACCAAAAAGCTCCAAGAGCTTAAGGTGGAGAAAAACCGCTGTGACTTCAACTTGGGAGCTGTGAATGTCTAAAGGACCTCTTCACAACCTCACTCTTCTTTCTTCGATTCCTATTTTATTTTTCAATGTTCACCATTCTTTTAACACCATTGAAATCCTTTTGAATGAACCTATGTTCAAAGACATTCTCATCCTATGCATTCAGGAACCTTCTTTCCAAACCATCCGCAACATACCATTGTCTGATAACTCTGAAGGAGTTCCATACAAGGGCACCAACTATAATCCCAACTGGCACATCTTCGCACCAGACAATGATCACCCAAGAGTTGTGACTTTCATTCATAACTCTTGCAAACCCCTCTTACCCACTTCTCATCCAGACATTATTTCTTCGACTGACTTTCAATTAATTTCACTTTCTTTTCCCACTGGGAAATTATTTTTCCTTAACTGTTACCTTGATCCTTCTGATGATTCTTCCCTCATGTATCTTGAATCCCGTTCCCACCTCCTCCCCAGCAACATTATTTGCACAGGAGGTGACTTCAACTCCCATTCACCAGAATGGGACGATTATATCCTTCATCACTCCACTCGGGGTGACTTACTAACTGACATTATGAATGACATAGGCCTTACCCTCTCTACACCAGACGTCTTTAAGTATACACACATTCCCTTTGACACTAACAAACACCCCTCTGTCATAGATCTCATATTCATGGCAGATGACCCCTCCCAACCAAGCCCAGTCCACTCAATATGTGACAACTGGCAATTCAAATCAGACCACCATCCCCTCCTCACCAATCTCCCCATCCCCTCCCCCTTCCTCCCATACACTGAAAAACTCACCATCCCACGCAACTCCGAGGAAGAAGCCACCTTCCTCTACTCCCTTACCCTCTGCCTATGAAACATCCCTGCTTCCTTCGTTTCTAGTGATGATGTTCATTCCTACACCAATGCCATGTCTCAAATCATTTCTCAAGAATGGTTCAACAATGCGAAAAGGGTCAAAATCTGCGCCAAATCCAAACCATGGTGGACACCCCAGTGCTCCTCCACACTTCGCACATTCCAATCTCGCAAGACCAAAGCGAATTGGACCCACTTTAGATGCACAACCCACCAAGCTAAACGAACATTCTTTGACCAGAAAATCAAAGACATAGCAGAAGAGAACTGTCACCCCTGGGATCTCATGTCCTGGATCAGTAAACAAAATCTCCCACCCTCTCAGTCCATCACCTTCAACGGGAAGAGCTGCGATGAGCTAGATGACCTCTGGCATGTGCTCGACTCTTCCTACAATTCTGCTGCAGATCGACAAGTCGACCTTAGTGCCATCAACTCCATTGACACCCAACCTGAGTGTCAGTGGCCCCCCTTCTCGAGTGCCAAACTTTTTGATGGCCTCAAACCCTGTGCCAATGCCTTAGCCCCAGGCCCTGACCACCTCTCGTGGGCCCATGTCAAGCACTTAATGGCTGACAATGTTATCCACTCCAACTTCCTCCTCTTTGCATCTAAATGCATTGAATTCTCCATGTGGCCAGAACACTTCAAAAATTCCACCTCCGTAATCATCCCCAAGCCTAATAAACTGCATTATTCTACCCCCAAAATGTTCCAACCCATCATCCTCCTCAACACTCTCGGAAAACTCATTGAAAAGATGATTTCTGCAAGAATGCAGTTTGAGGCTGCTCAATTAAACCTTGTTCACCCCCTCCAATTTGGCGGCATTACCCAGTGCTCCACGGAAGATGCTGGTGTGTATGTCACCCATCTCGTGCACTCTGGTTGGCGCTGCAAACTCAAGTCCAGCATCATCACCTTTGATGTCACACAATTTTTCCCTTCCACCAACCACTCCATCCTTTGCTCCATCCTTAAACGTCACGGATTCAATCCCAACCTCATTGCCTTCTTCACTAACTACCTTAAAAACAGGTATACAACATACTCGTGGAACAACAAGACATCGCCCAAGTTCCCCACATCAGTAGGAGTCGGCCAAGGGTCTGCTCTCTCCCCCATCCTCACTGCCCTCTCCCTCTCCCCATTTATGTATGAGTTTGCTAATGACCCCAGATGCAAGATCGTCTCTTTTGTTGACAACGGTCTTATCCTTGTCCAATCTGATTCATATGACACTAACTGTCATCTCTTATTGCAGGTCTATAAATCAGTTGAAAGCTACTTACTCCACCTAGGCTTTGTTCTCAAAAGAGACAAAACTGAAGCCTTTCATTTTTCTAGCTGTCCCTCCTGTGACCCAAACCCCCCTGTCTTCATCAACCCCTCCCTCACCATCACTCCCAAACCCTTCCTCTGCTATCTCGGCTTCTGGTTCAACAGAGGCCTCACTTTCAAGGAACATGTCTGGTTCTACTCCACCAAGGCACTCTCCACTGTCCACTGCATGCGCATGCTCAGCAATTCTGTTCGTGGTCTTTCTCCCCTTCACAAGAGACTCCTCTACTGATCCTGTGTGGTTCCTATAGCCACATATGGATATCATCTCTGGTTCAACTGTAATGCCAGATACCGTGGACTCATCAAGTCCCTCCAGTGCATGCAATGACAAGCCACCCTATGGATCACCAGCGTGTTTCGAACTACCCCCACAGGTGGGGCAGAGGCCATCGCAGGTCTCATCCCCATCCAACTCCACCTCTTCAAACTCACTAAATGGAGTTCCCTCTGATTCCACACCCTCCCTCCCTCCCATCCCCTCAAACTCCTCACAAGAGATGTCGACCCTCTTGATGCCTGCACCACCAAACAGTGCTCAATGGCACTTGACTTTGTTTCAGATGCTCAACTGGTCATGGACCAATTCCAGTGTCTCCACCCCAGTGCTAAACCTGGCCAGTGCTTGCTAGACCTGTTTAGCGACCAAATTAAATTCATCAAATGCCCTAACCCTTTGAAAGAAGGCGCTATGGCAATCCACCTCGCCAATGCTTCCCGGGCCCATGACCTCTCCTTTTCCTCTCCTGTTTCCTTAGTCATAGCTACAGACAGTTCCGTTCCCCTTGATTCTTCTCTTTCTGCTACCTCTGCTTTCCTCATCTTTAACTCCTCTCCCACAGACATTTTATCCTCTTCCATTCATCCTTGCAGTGAAGTTTTATCATCAGATGCTGAATCTTATGCTCTTTGTCTCGGTTTAGCTAGTTCCATTTCTCTCACTTCTTCTTGTAATATCTCCTCTATTGTAGTGTTTACAGACTCTATCTTGTCGGCTAAAAAACTATTCACATACAGCCCTCACAGTGCTTATCAAGATGCTATCACAGTCACTCCCATCCTATGGCAATGGCTTTCCTCCTCCCCCTACAACCACATTCATTTCTGGTTGGTTCCCTCAGCTGCACAGTGGTCAGTACACTTCCAAGCACATCAGCTAGCCAAATCCCTCTGTGTTCTCAACAACAGATGCCAGCCTTACCACACATCCATCGGCTTCGTCTGCAACCATTACACCCACAAATGCCTCTCCTTATGGCACTTGCTCATGGACAAACCAGCTCACCATGGCCACTCATGGCTCTGTCTCGTTAACCCCACCGAACAACCACTAAAGCCCAAGTACACCAATGGCAGAACTTGGTTAAATTCACCACTTGGCAAGAACACCCAATTATGTGCATGCTTCACTCAATGCGTCACCAACCACGCGCCCATTGGCACCTTTAGACAGTGCTTCTTCCCAGGATGCTACATCACTTCCTGTCCCTGTGGAGAAGCACTTGAATCTCAGGACCACATCCTTGACAACTGTCCCCTTTACCATTACCCAGTAGGAGCTCGTGATGGCTTCTACTGGCTCCTCAACTTTCTCAACCGCAACCCCACTGCCTTCTCTTTCACTGACCAAATCCAAGGACCAATTACACAGGAGGAACACGCCACCTGCTGCCTTACCAGGAGAGAACAACTTGCCATCAATGGCATTCCTGATGTTCACTAAAAGGACTTTAGTATACTCCTTCATTTCACTTCTTTCCCTCCTCTCAATCCCCTCTCACTTGATCGATTAAGGTAGTTTCATCTTCCTTTTCCCTCCATATATCTAGCAGTTGATCTCACTATTGTCTCTCCTATTTTTCTCCTCGCTTCTAGTTTCTTTCTTTTATCTTTGGTTTTGTTCTTGGGACTGCTATTGCATGCCTGTTTGTATTAGCTAGTCTAATGCAATAAACTATGAATTAAAAAAAAAAAAAAAAAAAAAAAGAGGCAGGACATGCCATTTATCATGACGCATCTGTTGATGAGGGAGGAGGCAAGAGTGCCTCATTGGGAGTCGACCAAGTCAATCCACACTGTGGTGGTATCAGACTTGGCAGAATTCTGGACGACACGCATATGATGCACATCAGAGGAGGGGGAAAAGGGGGAGGCTGAGGCCTCGGTCTTGACTTGATCAGCCAACAGTGTGAAACTGTCAGTGGAGAAGAAGGGGATGTCCATGATCTTGATAAAAGATTGGGACATGGGGAGGGTGACATGAGCACTTTTGAGTGTGGGAGGGAGCGAGGTGGCAACTGTTTGGAGGTCCACCTGGGAAGGGACACTGCCAGTTGAAAAGGCAATGACACCAGAGTGGAAGCAGCTGGAGTCAACAACAAGCACTGACTTGGCCCAGGTGAGTGCTTGGTTGAAGCACATGATTAGGGATTGCAAAGAGATGTGAGTGCTAGCTAGATTGCTAGCACTGGCGTCAAGAAAGAATTGCCACTGGGTTGGACCCTGGGTGGCAAAGTACAGCTTGTGCCAATTATGGGGGGGAGGGGCTGGAGGGCTGGTCTTGACATCACACAAGGGAGGTTTAGGCCTGTCGTGTGAAGGAGCAGGGGCACATGAGGGAGGTCTGGGCCTGTCACATGTGGTGGGAGTCTGGGCTGGGGGCTGGGTAGGTGCCAGGGCCTGGGTTGAGGGTTGAGGATCAGGCACCGGTTGGGCATCTGCCATCACTGAGTCAGCCATTCCATGGAACAGCTTGTGGTGGGGGTGAGGCTGCTGCACCTGGAGTAACAGGGCAGTAATGCTGCCTGGAGGAGGGGGAGTGCATCGTATGGGGGGAGTGCGATTGGGAATCATACCTCTGAGCTCCATTGCAGCAATGAAGTCGCAGAGGCTGGCAAAGAAGTGAGGCTCAGGAGGAGGGAGTTCATTGTCCTTGGCCTGAACAAATTTTACTGCCAATTCAGAAAGGAAACCAGCAATAGAAAATTCTTCATCATTGTTGTCCTCAACCTTGGGGGGAATGGGAGTAGACAGTAGATTGGAGGGAGCAGCTTTGGGGGTAAGTTGCTCGGAATGAGAGGGAGAGGAGGCTGGGGAGTCGAGATCCATGCCAGCAGGAGGGGGCACTGAGCTCTGGAGAGAACCTGGAGTGTCAGCACAGGGGGGAGTAGAGGAACCAGAAGGATTCTTCAGCTCATAGACTACAAATTGGCCTGTAGAGTTGTCATGAATGCAAAGGAGTCCTTTTGAGGACTCAATCTTGTACTCAAGTGGTGCGCTGCCTGGGGACATTTGACCAGTGATACCGATGCCTCGCTCTTGCTGGGAGCGATGCTGGGGAGTCTCAGGAACTTCTTGAAACATATCATCTGTGTATTGGGGGGCAGCTGACTTTTTGTGACAGCCCATAGTGCTAAGTACAACTGACCAACAAGTAGGTGATGGTGGTTGCTGGAAAAGGAAGGGTGGAGGGCCATCTTCCAGGAGCCAAAGTACTGTGGGTCCCAATTCCTGCCAGTCTTGGACCTGGCTTCTAAGAAGCCCATTCAACCCAGGTACCACTCTGGTGGTGTGTGGTTCTCACTTCTCAGGGGAGCACCACCCACCCTCTCAGCGCACTTCACTAGGTGTGTCCTCAGACATGCCCCCATTGGGTCCTACAAGGTCCAATTCTTCCCTCAGGAGGAAGCCTCCTGTCCTTGCAGCTTGGCCATGGTTGAGATGCATGATCACATTCTGCAGTGCTGCTGACGCTTCAGACATCACATCAAGGAGCCTATCTACCTGGGTGACTTGATTGATTTCCTGAAGAAGAACACCTCAGCATTTGCCTTCAGGACTGATCCCTTGGGTATTGGATAACTGCCAAACCCAGTCTGGTTATGGACCCTGGGCCTAGCCCTCAAGTCCTTTGTGGTGAATTAATGCCTATCCGACTACCACCCTTGGTGTCTGCTGGCTTTTGCCAGTAGCAGTTAACTGGGAACTGACCCATTGTTCTGGTTGTGGGTCCTCTTGGGGATCAGCTTCCAGGGGCCTTGGGGGGTGGGCAGGGGGACCAGACTGGGGAGTAGCCTGTCTGGCAGTGCTTGCACACTGCCCTCTTCCTGTGCTTGGTAGCCCTCAGGAGGCAAGCATGCATCAGCCCACAGGGAGCTTACCCCTTGCATCATTTTATATAGAGTAGCTACACTTGCTGTATGTTACAACTGGACTGTGTCCAAGCACCAGTATATAAATTGTTGAACAAAAAAAAAAAAAAAAAAAAAGCTGGTGTACAAAGGAAATGACAATGTAGAGCTCTTCCAGACATTTTCTGACACTTCCCATGGCTCCTGCAAGGCTACAGGATGTGCTACAAGCAGATATGTGACTCTAGTGAGTGGTGGAGCTGTAGGATGGTCCTCAAAGCGTCAGGGATTTGTGACTCTCTCGAGTACTGAGGCAGAGTATGTGGCAGCTGTTGATGGAGGAAAGGAGATCAAGTGGATGAGGAACATTCTGACAGAGTTTGGCTATCCACCTTCCCTTCCCTCGACTCTCCACATTGATAACAAGTCAGGTATCAGTGTTGCTAAGAATCCTGAGCACCATGGCAGGATGAAGCACCTGGACTTGAGGTTCTATTGGCTCTGGGAGGCAGTAGCTGATGGAGTTATCAACCCAGTCTATGTTCCTACTGATGAGCAGCTGGCTGACATTCTCACCAAGGCTGTCTATCCCAAGACTGTCAACTTTGCTATTCCATTGCTTGGTCTCTGTAAGTAGTTAGACTGTTTGGATCAGGGGGGTATGTTAGATTAGATGTGATTAGTTGATCCTCTCACAGTCCTGAAGTAGATAGACCCTGTAGTCAGGTGATATGTTGGACTTAGAGCAGACCTGTGGATGTCAAGACTCCAGTCTCTTACAGTCATCCACAGGTGAGCCCAAGTTGGTTAGAACTCTTCCAAGTCTCTTACAGTCATCCACAGTTTGTTTCAGTGATTCCTGGTTGTTCCCTTAATCAAATCATTCCATTTCTTCACTGTTAGGACCATCTCCAGTCCCCCTATGCTCCACTTTCTTTACAGAACCAGCACTATACACCTCTGAAGAAACAATAGTGGTGGTGGTTACTGGGAAAGGAAGGTGCCTACTTGTCAAGCCTCTCATTGAAGGTGACAAGAGGTCCTCCTGTCCTCTCATGCTGTCTGGGCATCATGAGAGCAATAGATCTAGGGTAGAGGAGCATCCTCATGGAGAACTTCTCCCACAACAATACCCTGAGAGCATGATTAGAGGAGAGGGTTTGTAGCCAGAAGTATGCACATTCAGCAAGCTTCCTGAGATGTAGATGGAAGGGGATGAGACCCACTAGGGCCTCACCCCCACCCAAGGGGGACATGTGAAATGCCCTAGTAATCCAAAGAGCAGCTTTTTGCTGCATAGTGGAGAGGACCCTAAGGAGCTGCTTATTGCATGCTCCTGGAAAAAACCAAAGGCAGAACCCATAGGTAGCTATGGGTACCACACATGTGTAAAGAAAGTGGAGTGCATGCACCTTCCTTTCTCAGTAACTACCACCATCATCTCAGCAGTTCAGTTGCTCGTAGTACAAGGAATACACAAACTCGTCCTAAATCAGTATGAAAGGCTCTAAGGACAATAGCAGCATCCTTGGAGGCATCAAGAAGACCACTGGCAGTATTCGTTCTGGTATTACTCATCGTTGTCACTCTAGCGCCAGTTTGGCACCAGCCCCAACCCTCCCTCGAGCCCCATCTGAGGGCATTTTCTGCAAACCAGAAGGACAAGTCTCCTTCATTCGAAAACCCCTGTCACCTACACCATCTATTGGAGTCAAGCACTCTTACTCCACCAACCAATCTCTGTCTAACCGACTAGAGAAAAGTATGAAGTTCAATGAAGATGATGATGCTGCTTCTGTGTCTTCTGCAGAAGCAAACGACAACTCAGATGGCTCTGAAGGCCTCTCAACTCCCCGTTCCATCCACCCCTCCATTGCGCCGGCTTGCGATGATAATCTCCAACTCTCCCCAGAGATTGCCCCTTCCCCCCACTGTCTCCTTACAGAGGCTCAATCAATTGCTGCCTCTCACGGCTTTGTCCCTCCCACTCTAAACACATGGGATGAATCCAAACTGTCTGACCCCCTTCCTTCCCTCCTGACTTTTACCCCCATTTCCCCTCCTCCTAGCAATGTGCAGCCACATGAGGCAGCACCTATGTCCCACAGAACGGATTGGTCATCAGTCCGTGACTGCATCTTCAACGCCTTCTGTGACATCAATGTCACAGATACTAATGACATCGAGGGACTCAAATTCGCATCCTCCCTCCTTGGATTCACCATCCGATACCTCTCTCAATGGTCCCAATCAGATAATATCTCCCAATTCAGTCAATTTGAGGGCACCATGCACCTCATTGACCTCCTCAGAACCATTGTGCATTCTGAACCAATGTGCAACCTCTCAGTCCTGTATGAAGACTGATGCCTTAGTCTTCATCAATTCATCTCTATGCAGTTCCCTCCCCCTCTCCCCTCTCCTACCCCCACCCCAATGAACACTCAACAGAGACAAGAACACTGGGCTGAAAAGGCACCAGCTGTGTCCTCCCCTTCCCCTAAGAATGCCACTGGGTATCTCCAGGGCTTCTCCCCCATTCCTCTTTCTGATGCCTCTGGGTATCACCAGGGCTCAGACTCACAACTCAAAAGGGACACGGCTCGAGCAATCACCCTCTTGTGCCTCCCCGCCAACATACAAAACAAGCCAGGTGAGTCATCTGGTTTAAATAAAGATATTGACATGTCTCCTCCCCCCCCACTATCCCACAAGGTGAGACTATTAGTCTGCCTCTAGGGGAGACTTTGAGTCCCCCAGCAACCTCAGGAGAGACTTTAAGTCCTCCTGGGACCAAGCTCAGTACCAACCCGTGGCAAACCACGGGTAAGCACCACCCCGCTCATCCTGTCAAACTGATAGCCACTCAAAATCAGTATAAGCCTATCGTCGCTCCTTCACACCCCCCTCCCCCCAAGGCTCCCCTTCCTCCACGCCCCACCCCCCCAGG
>JAEUWR010000360.1:0-13289 GCA_018524895.1 Podaxis sp. C-F-101400 | reverse complement strand
ACGAGAAGTCTCCTTTGATACGATCTGCGGATACGTATCGGGCCTCTTTACGGACCGAAGCGGCCTCACTATAACAACAAATGAGATGATCTTGCACCTAGGATCATTAGTGAATTTGTACATAAAGGGGGAAAGGGAGAGGGCAGTGAGGATGGGGGAGAGGGCAGACCCTTGACCAACTCCTACTGAAGCAGGGAACTTGGGTGATTGTTTGTTGTTCTACGAGTATGTTGTATGTCTGTTTTTGAGGTATTCAGTGAAAAATGAAACAAGGTTAGTGTTAAAACTGTGTTATTTGAGGATGGTGCATAGGATGGAATGATTAGTGGAGGGGAAAAATTGGGTGACATCGAATGCAATGATGCTGGTCTTGAGTTTACAGTGCCAGCCAGAGTGCACAGTATGGGTGACATATACACCAGCATCTTCTGTTGAGTGCTGGATTATGCTGCTGAATTGGAGGGGGTGGACAAGGTTTAATTGAGCAGCCTCAAACTGCATTCATGTGGAAATCATCTTTTTGATGAGTTTTCCAAGTGTGTTTAAGAGGACAATGGGATGGAACATCTTTGGTGTAGAATAGTGGGGTTTGTTGGGTTTTGGGATGATGATGGAGGTGGAATTTTTGAAGTGTTCCAGCCAGGTGGAGAATTCAATGCATTTGGATGTGAAGAGGAGGAAGTTGGTGTGGAGGGTGTCATTGGCCATGAGATGTTTGACATGAGCCCAGGAGAGGTGATTGGGGCCTGGCACTGAAGTGTTGGCACATGGTTTAAGAGTGTCAAATAATTCAGTGCTTGAAAATGGGGGCCATTGGTGCTCTGCCTGGGCATCAATAGATTCAATGGTACTAATGTTGACAGGACAGTCCGCAGCTGAGTTATAGGAAGAGTTGAGGGCATGCCAGAGGTCATCTAGCTTGTCACAACTCTTTCTGTTGAAGGTGATGGATTGGGAGGGGGGGAGGTTTCTCTTTCTGATCCATGACATTAGGTCCCAGGGGTGACGATTTTCTTCAGCTATGTCCTTGATTTTCTGGTCAAAGAAGACTCTTTTGGCTTGGTGGGTTGTGTGTCTGAAGTTGGTCCAGTTTGCTTTGGATTTGTGAGTTTGGAAGGATCATAAAGCTGATGAACACTGCGGTGTCCACCATGGTTTGGATCTAGCACAGATTTGGACCCATTTGGCATTGTTAAGCCATTCTTGCAAAATGATTTGGGACATAGCATTCATGTATATATGGACATCATTGCTGGATGAGAATGTTGGTGGGATGTTCTGAAGTCGAAGTATGAGGGAGTAGAGGAAGGTGGCTTCTTCTTCAGGGTTGTGTGGGATGGAAAGTTTCTCAATATAAGGAAAGAAAGGGGAGGGGATGGGGAGGTTGGTGAGGAGAGGGCAGTGGTCAGATTTGAGTTGCCAGTCGTCATGGATTGTATGGACTGGGCTTGGTTGGGAAGGATCATCTACCATGAAAATAAGGTCAATGACAGACAGATGTTTATTAGAATTGAAAGGAATGTGAGTATACTTATATGTCTCTGGTGTGGAGAGAGTAAGGCCTAGAGAGTTCATAATGTCCGTAAGTAAGTCACTGCAGGTGGAGTGGTGTAGAATATGAGTGACCCATTCCAGAGAATGAGAGTTGAAGTCTCCTCCCACACATACAATGTTTTTTGGGAAGAGGTGGGAGCGTGATTTGAGATAGGAAATAGAAGAGTCATTAGACAGATCTAAATAACAATTGAGAAAATATAGTTTCTTGGGAACCCCTTCCATCTCAAAACAAGCTTACTAGCATTTTCTGAAGCTCCACTAGCATCATTGTCCAGCACAAAACAAATGCAGTCTTTCAGTTATGCACCAAAGTCCCCTCAGTATGTCAGTCTGCTAGCCACTGCAAGCTGGAGGCAGTTGAGGTATTTGACAGCTTAGATGATTATTCAAACTCTCAGAATCAACCTGGGTCATGCTCTAAAAACATCAAGCCTACTAGCTTTAGACAAATGACATGGAGAATCCAAGATAGCTGTTCTCAAATCCTACCAAGCTGGTCCCCAGCAGTCCTACAACCCCAATTCTGTGCCACTTCTTGCATGGTCTGTCAGTCACCTGCATTGGTCTTCCAAGACTCTTGTAAAATGGGTCAAACGACATCCTCCCCAGGAACCAGAGAGGCCAGGTGTGCAGGTCTCATGTTCTCTTTCATAATGTTGAGAATAATACCAAGATTGCTGAGGCCAGTATATGGCACTTCATTTGTCCAGATCTGCACCAAGCCATAGTTGGCACATTATTCAGAGCTGGAGAATAAGACAAACCTCATAGGAAGTAACCACAAATGCATAGACATCACTGTCTTTTGTCAGGCAAGTGTTGTGAACCCAAAGTTCCAGAGCCTGATAATGATATGTACCAGTGGCCTTTGTTGCAGTGAAACCACAATAAGTAAGGACCTTGGATTGACTGAAGTCACACAGAAGTAGATTCCCTGAGTCATCAATAAGGATGTTGTCCTGTTGTAAAGAAATCTTAGATATATGTAAATGAATAACTGGAAGTCAAATGAACACACTAGTTTGAGGTCCCCATGAACTATGTTCTTTTGGTGAAGATATTCAAGACCTTGGGCTGCACCTTTTACCTAGGTATCACATCACTGAATTTTTCATATTATCAGATATCTGATTCAACGGAGAATAGTAGGAAGCTCACCAGAAACATTCTATCCTTCCCCAGATGGAGCTTAAGGTACTCAGTGATTGTGCCATTTTCACAATGAGGATGGGAGAACCAGGGTGCCCAAACTTCTGGGAAATGCCAAGAAATTTGAGAACATTGTGATAGTTCAGGCCATTCCATGCCCATACTTCATGGTTCAGAAGCTTTCCAGTTGAATCAGATGGGATGGTACTCTCAATTGCTGAAGATACAACTCACCCATTGACAGCTTTCCAGATACTCCACCTGCTGATTATACAAGTTTCCAAACCCATGGAATGTGCTCCCAATACGTAGACTTTTGATAGCAACCTTCATGCATGGCATCATTTTTGAATGATATAGTTTGATGATATGCAGGACTCCTACCTTCATTGATGCATTTTTACCCTCTCTAAACCAGCCAATCCAGACATCAGCAAATGCACCAGTGTGGGGAGCATGAATTGCATCCTCATCCTCTCTGTTGAGTGAAATATCTGCAGAGAGGTCCTATAATGTCCCAGAATAGATTTTATGAGTCAGAAGGAGACAAGGCAAGGTTATGGGTGATTGTACTATGTTGGGATCCTTCTCGAGGTCTTCTAGGGGTGGGATCAGGAGGCAGTTGGGATAGACAGGTGAAACTCTATATGGGGTCTTGTCTATCTTACTCTGTTCTGTTGCAAGAGGGAGCTCAACAGATGGGCCATGCCAGGGTCTTCTTTGCACCTGCTTTATTTCCATCAGACTTTCTACTACATCTTCCATGGTTAAATGTTCATCAGCCTCTTTCTTCCAGCATCCTTCAAGAGTTCCCCAAAGCAGATCTGTTCCCAGTGGAGCAGGCTCAGGGCACCCAGGTCATGCATCTTCCAAAACAATGCTCAACATAATTGGTCCTCCATCAGCAACATCGTGTAGCAGTCATAACCCCATCCAAATCTATAGGGTCATCAATGAGAGTGGCAGTCAAGAAAGGATATCAAACCCACCTCATAAGACATGAATGCAAAGGCATACATATCAGTGGCCTTGGTTGTTATACCCCCTTGGAGGAGTTCTGGGGCCTGGTAACGAGGCACTCCAGCCAGTTCAGGGACAGATCTTTGCTGACTAAGAATCTTGGACTGGCTGAAGTTGCACAGAAGTGGATGACCATTGTCATGAACCAGAATGTTGAACTGTAAAATTAAAGTCAGAATCAGATCATTGACAGAATAGCTAATCTGCATGCTGGTGTGAGATCCCCATGCACAATATCTAGTTGATGGAGATGTTGCAGGCTGTTGGCAACACCCTTAATCTATGTAGAAGTAAGCCAGATCTCTTGGAGAAGGAAGACAACAAATGACACACAGGGAGCAGCCTTGTGACATTATCCAGGCCTGTCCTGAGATAATTACTGACTGTGCCCTTCTCACAGTAAGGAGAGATGAGCACAGAGTAGCCAGGTTTTTGAAGATCAACTACCAAGCCAAGGAAGCCCATGATATTCGGGTGGTTCAACCAGTGCCAAACTGTCACTTCTCGGATCAGGCACTATAGTACTCATTGATTAGTTGGATAATCTGGCAATGTGCAAAGCACTGACATTGCCAATCATTGGTTGAGGGCCCATGGGCTGCAAGACTTTGATTGTGACCTTGAACAGTGATATCAGTTCCTGAAGGTGACTCACAGTTTGACCACAGTAGCAAGTACTACCATGCACCTGCCTTTAATTCAGATTTATTGTCAATTGTAAGATATCCAACAAAGATGTTGGCAAAACCACTGCAATATTGGGAGTGAATGGAATTATCTTCACATTGAATGCAATTGGTGAGATCCTGGTGCATCCAAAGAAAATCAGATAACAGATTATGAGGAGAATTTAATCAGAAGAAAAGGGAAACACACCTTGCAGGGGATCTCATCCAGGCAGTTAAAAACTTGGATGGGAGGATACTCGATGTGTGGGTCATGCAGGGGGGCTCTTTGCACTACCTTTATTTTCAACGTTCATCATCCTCTTTCTTCCAGCATCCTTCAAAAAATTATCCAAAGCAGATCTGTTCTAGGTGGAGCAGGCTTCAGATACACAGGTCATGCATCCTTCATAGTGACAACACTTGAGGTAACTGCTGGTCTGTCATCAACATTGTGTAACAATCGTAATCTCGCCCATATCTATCAGGCCATTGATGAGAGTAGTAGTCAAGAAAGCATGTCAAAACCCACCTTGTAAGCTACAAAAGTGAAGGCATACACATCAGTGGCCTTGGTTGTTATTTGGAGGAGTTCTGGGACTCAGTAATGAGCCAATCCAGCAGATTCAGGGACAAACATATGTTGATTGAGAATCTTGGACTGGCTGAAGCTGCCCAAAAGTGGACATCCTCCAGTGTCAATCAGAATATTGAACTATGAAATCAACAAGCTAAACTCAGGTCAGTACCCAGAATAGCTAATCTATGCACTGCTGTAAGATCCCCATGCACAATATCTAGTTGGTGGAGATATTGCAGGCCATTGGTGACACCCTTAATCTACGGGAAAATGAGCTGTGACCTCTCAGACAAGACATCAAATTGTGCACAATAAGCAGTCTCGTATCATCATCTGGGCCCGACTTGAGATAACCAGTGACAGTGCCATTCTCACAATAAAGAGAGACAAGTGAGGAGTGGCCAAGTCCTGGATGGTCAAATAACAGGCCTAGGAAGCTTAGGATATTTGGATGGTTTAATTGGTGCCAAACCACCAATTCTTGGATCAGGCACTATAACATTGTTTGATTAGCTGGATAATCCTGTGATATATAAAGCACCAACATTGTTGATCATTGGTTGAGAGCCTGTGGGTTGCAAGACCTTGATTGTGGCCTTGGAACAGTGATGTCAGCTCTCCAAGGTTGACCTGCACTTGACCATAATGTCAAGGTTCCATGATGCACCCACCTTGACTCTGGGTTTATTATCGATTCTGAGGTATCTGAGAAAGACATCAGTGAAATCACTGCAGTGTTGCAGGTGAATGACATTATCTTCACACCAAATGCAATTGGTAAGGTCCTGGAGCATAACAGGAAGTCAGGAACACCAGGCAACAATCATGAGGGAAACACAGCCAGGGAAGAAGCAAGACATACTCTGCACAGAATCTCATCTCGTACATCAGAGGAGCCATGGACTGCCTGAAAGCAATATACAGGGGTGGAAGCTCCTCAAGCATCTCCTTGATTGGCTAGATCACCACCTATCATAAGATGTGTATGTCGTTCATCAGTTTCAATTGCTTACCCATGGTCTCACATTTATCTGGTGTTTGTGCAGTTTGAGTGTCTGCACCCATGTGATTTTCTTTGCCAGCTTCAACTTGAAGGAAAGATACCATCATTGAATGCTTGCAAAGACTAGGGACTATACTTGCTTACTGATCTCCCAATAGCCTCTTGAGGGCTTGACATGGTTCACAGTTCTACTACTATTGGAGTGGTTGTCTCCCAGTGCAATGGCAGGTGGACTTGTGAACACATTATTGGGCTCGATATCCATATCCACATCATTTGCTTCATCCCCAAACATATGGTGTCTTTTACAATCTGGGCCTGAGGGGTCATGGGATTGGAAATCACCATCAGAATGGGTGTCTTTCGATGTAATGGCAGATGGACCAGTGGACGTGTTATAGAGCTGGGCATCCACACCTATATCTAGTGTTTCTTGAACATGCAGTGTCTTTTACAATTTTGGCAAGGCAGGTCACGGGATTGCAGTATAGGATGTCAAATGAAGAATTGGGCCATGTGCTGTACATGAGGGGAATACTTATATTGTCTATAGTGTCTTGATTGACAGGCGTTACAGAGGCAGATTGTGCAACATGTATGGAAGGGTGTACAAGGTACATTCAAACAATAAGAAAAACAACAACATAGTGAGTGATAAGCACTAAGTACAGCTATTATATTGAAGAGACACGGATACAAGTTTGGAAACCATCAAAGTCAAAGTCAATGACAGGGTTCTCACACTGTTCATAGACCAACCAAAAGAATGAAGAGAAAGGGTATGTCAATGAAATGTGCATGGACACTGTTTGTCACATTCAAGCTGCAGCATCAGACATGCATCAGCAAAATGAAACCTACAAATGGGGAGGGAATGGAGGGAAAGCACATACAACATTCAATTTTCCAAGTCTGGTGAAGACCTTCCCAGGTCCACCAAACCTGGACAGGGGTACCAGGGGTAGGGTCACCATAGTTGAACAAATCAAGGTTGTAGTGGGTAAAAGGGATGAAAATGCTACTGAAGAAGAGAGTTTCATTAATACTGCATTAAAATGCGACACAAGTTGACAACAGGAAATGAGCACCATGGAACACAAATAAAGGGAGACAAGAAGACAGCAATGAACACAAAGACTATCATTGGCAGAAAAGCAGGGTCAGATTTAAACTCACCAGAAGGTGTTTTGGAAAATGACAAAATGCAGCTTAGTAGCTACTACTGTCCTCAGATGAGTTCTGGGGGACAATGAACAGAAAATAGAGGAGGTTGGGGTTATGCAAAAGCAAAATAGAGCTCAGTGGACTGTTCTACACAATCACAAGCTCAGAATAAAGGTCTCTATAACAGCAGTGCCCTTTACACACAGTGTTATCAGAGAAGAACTCTAAAACTCAAGACTAACTGACTCAAACTAACTTGAACTGAACTAGACTACTCTTTTTCTTTAGAACAGCCAACTTGAAATGCTCTCTTACACCAGGCAGTCAGTTCAATGTAAGTAGCTACCTCACTAGCATTGTTCTGGGGCTTTTGGACATGTGAATTCCTGTGCTCCAGTATTTCTCCAAGCAGTAGCTACCTTGCTGCTGTCTGGTGCCCTGGGGCTTTCCTATCTTTTCTTTAGGGTAGAGATGTCTTAGCTGTAGTCTGATAAGCAGCTAGTATAGCTACTGTATCCATAATGCGAACAGAACAGATTATAGGCTTAGATTAAGACTGCTACTCTGAGAATAGACTGAACTTGGCTTCTGAACTTGGGAAATCAATGCAGTACAGTTTTCCTGCATAGGAAGTGTCCCTCTGGTTCACAGATGTAAGTCTGGAGTACTAGATAACCAGTCTTGCCAGCTCCTCTGGTTGACCTTGGGCTCACTCTGTTGTAGCAGAGTAGCTACTTCCATTTATAGTATGATCCTTTCCTTGTTCAGTAAGAGGGAGAGTCCACTTAATTAACTATGTTATTTTCATAGTCTAAATGGCCAAAATAGATGGGATTCTGCCCTGTTTTCATTTGGGGACTATCAGCAGTCTATTGGTTATGTACCAAAGTCCCTCCAATATGCCAGTCTGTTGAGTGCCCTCAGAGCTTTGCTGGATCCAGAAGTTGTCTCTGCACCACTCCTACAACACCTGATGAAAAACCACCAAGCCATTTCTATGCTCCCAGGTTCCTCCAGTTTGTTTTGACATCACACATGAACTTGGTGAATATGGTGAAATGCACAACTCTGCCAAACAAATGAGCAATGAGGAGCCAGACTTGTTGGGATTAGAGGAAAACATGAGAAGGCCTCCAAGCTGTCCTCTCATGCATATGTTGCTATGTTCTGTAACTTTTGCTTAAGCCATCCCTTCTCTTGCAAGACCCAAAATCCAGCAAGGAAAAACTGCAGGAACTCCTCACCAAGGGCTATATACAGCCACCAGCACAATTGCCCAGGCCTTTATGGACACTTCTGATGAGAAGAGAATGAATATTGCTGCTACACAAGCATAGTGTCAGTGGAGAGTAAACCAGTTACTCACAATCCAAGGATACTGGTAGAGTATTTGAGAAGTGTGGGAAGGGTGAATCTTCAGGATGACCAAAGAAGGAGATACTGAGTTGGCAATAGACAGGAATGTTGGAGAGGTAGCTTAGTAGTCAAGTAGATGAGGAATGTAAAACTCCAGTGAAGAAAGTATGCTACTACAGAAAGGTTTAAATACCATAGAGAGTAGCTACACTGGGCAAAGGGTATAATACATGCATGAATAAGAAAACATAAGGCATACATGTGTATAACATGAATAAAGTGCATGTAAAGTTTAATAATAGAGAAAACATGACTCTACTGTATGCTACAGGAGTCATCAGAAGCATAGAACATTTCTACAAGTCATAATCCATGAGGATATGAGTAATACTACCACAAGCCATATGTCTATGCAAGTGTTATGTATCTAATAATAGAAATGTATCATAGCATGAAGCTATGGAGGGTTCCAAAAATATATTTGCTCTGTCAATGCAGAACACATATGTTGAGGATTCAGCATGTTCTGCCAATGGCAAGTATACACATAAGTGTAATGCTGATTAATTCCTCAACAACTTCCCCCTTCTCTGTAGGATTTGTAGACATGCAAGGACCAACTGGGGACACACCAGTGCCTCAACTCAAAAGGAGATTTCATCACTAGTCATTGTAATTGTGTAGTTGTGTGCATCTCCCCCAGGTGGGTGCACTAGAGCTTTGCTTCATGATGTGGGTTGACAGCCTTCATAGGTCTCCTTCATTATTGTATCTTTATATCTTCATTCAATACTCAACATCTCAGTGGTGACACCATGTCTGGAATCTGACATGGCACTAAACATCTCCACACTTTCCCTTATTCCCCCACTCCAATATAACAAAGGTGAGTATCATTGATTGTTCTTATACATTGTACCCTAACAGCTTGATTTACTACTAGAAGGCCATGCTTTTCCATCAACATGAGTTTTGCAGCACCAATCTCTGGGCCACTCTTCTACAGCTGTGCACATAGAACCAACCACTTATATCTCGTCCTGGCCAATCACATTTGCAATGGTTTGGACTCACTATGTGGATGCACTTCAAAGGCTGCTATTTGGGCACTCGTATTGCTGGTGTCCACCATTGCACCAAGCTGGTAAGCACCTCTTTATGAGCCAAGGACTCAGCCCTCTCTGCGGAGTTGGTTCAGGAGCACCATGTTCAATACTCTTGTGAGTGTTGAGAAATTAATCAGCATTATGCTTATGTGTATACTTGCCATTGGCAGAACATGCTGAATCCTCTACATATGCACTCTGCATTGACAGAGCAAATATATTTTTGGAATCTTCCATAGCTTTGTGCTATGATATGTTTCTATTATTAGATACATAACACTTGCATAGACATATGGCTTGTGGTAGTGTTACTCATATCCTCAAGGATTATGACTTGTAGAAATGTTCTATGCTTCTAATGACTCCTGTAGCATACAGTAGAGTCATGTTTCTTCTATTATTAAACTTTACATGCACTTTATTCATGTTATACACATGTATGCCTTATGTTTTCTTATTCATGCATGTATTATACCCTTTGCCCAGTGTAGCTACTCTCTATGGTATTTAAACCTCTCTGTAGTAGCATACTTTCTTCACTGGAGTTTTACATTCCTTGTCTACTTGACTACTAAGCTACTCTATCAACATTTCTGTCTATTGTCAACTCAGTATCTCCTTTCTTGGTCGTCCTGAAGATTTGCCCTTTCCACACTTCTCAAATACTCTACCAGTATCCTTGGATTGTGAGTAACTGGTTTACTCTCCACTGACACTATGCTTGTGTAGCAGCAATCTTTGTTCTCTTCTCATCAGGTTATGGGCCCTGAGACTCTCCTTCCAAGGATTCTCTCCTATCAATTTAGGATTGAGATAAGATGTCTTGGGATTACTACCTGATTGTTATCTGTGTTATTGCATAAAACTAATACCCCATATTATTGGCTTTTAGTCAACTTTTTATCTGCCAACTTCTTTGATATTTCAGAAATGGCATTGGCTATTGCTACTACTTCCCTTCCTAAACTTGAAGGCCCCTCTAACTACAAGTTCTGGGCTCACCATCTTCAAGGAGCACTTTCCTTGATTAGTGTTACAGGTTCCACTGAGTTGGGCTGGACTCTGACCAATGGAACTGCGATGGCACCTAGTGCTGATAATGCAGCTGAAACAGCTTAGCAGAACCAGATGAAAGTGCAAGCTATCTCTGTGATTGAGAATACCTTGCCAGACTCATTGCTGCTTCACAGCAAAACAGATCCTGAAGAGTTATGGGACCATCTTGAAACCCAGTTTGGAACACTTGGTCCAGCTCATGTGTATGGACTATTTAGCTGAGCCCTGAAGAAGAGAATCACTGGCAAGAGAGATATTGCCATTGATATTGCTGAAATGGCAACTCTCTTCACTCAGGTAGAAGAAGCCACAGCAGCTATATCTGAAGTACTCAGAGCAATGATTCTTCTTTCAGCTATTCCTGACAAATGGGTGTCAGTCCAACAATCATTGTTGACCAACAAAATGACCATTGCTGGCTTAACTTGGCAAGTGGTCACTGAGGCTTTAAATGCAGATTGGGCACAGAAGAGTGGTTGTAACAAAATGTCTGCTCATCCTGCCAATGCTACTGCTACTGTGTCTAAAGCTAAGCTCCCAAATGACCCAGGTAGTCCCTCTGCCTGGAACAAGTCTTGTCCTGGCCCACCTTGGAGTCGATTTATCCCTCAGCCTGTTGGCCAGGATAAAACCTCCAATGGTCCCAAGCCTCAGGGACAACAGGGCAGTTAGCCTAGTCAATGGCAGATCATCAAGCCAAAGAAGAAGAGGGCCCCCAAGAAGAAGTCCCCCAACACAACAGCCAAACCAGCTGATTCCATGGTGGGTTTTGCTGCATCTGCTTGACTAGCAGCTCAAGATGCTCCCAACTCCCCTGCTGGTGCTGGTAGACCATACACTGGTCCCAATATGCACCCATTCAACCTCTTAGATCGGATCCAGAGGCTACAAGTAATCACTTCCAGTGTTCTGCCTCAGGCTCTGGTCCAGCAATGTCTCACTGTTTCAGTCCCACAGGATTGTCCCCTGCTTCCCTCACTTTCTCATCATGTGTGTTCTCAGAACTCCATTCCCATCATCCCAACTTACTCTTCTGCAATCCAAGAGAAGCACAAGTTTGAGGAGTTAAAAATAGAGGTGAGTAACCTCTGTTTTACTGCCATCCTTGAGCAGGAGATCATTGATCTTGCACAGGAAGTGCAGGAAACCCTCAAGGTGATGAAGCATCAGCAGTCCGACACTGCAACTAAGTCATTGGATGTGCTTCACAAGGAACAGAAGGTTCGCACCCAATGTTATCATGACATCAATTGTGCCCATAAGCTTTGTCATCTTCCTATAAGGCAAAGCATCGAGGAGCTGATTGAGGAAACTTTACTCCTCATGTTGCTAGAAGATGCAAGTAAGAAAGCATGCTCCTTTGACAAAGACTTCCCTCTGCTTTCAGGACAGTCTGGTCTTCTCCCCCCTGGTCATCCTGTCAAGGTAGGCAATTATGCTCGACATGTCCACATGGGGAAATGGACTAACAATCCAAAGAAGACCACCCCTTCCATGCAGTGTCCCGAAAAGCTGTATGATGTCATTGAAGAAGCCCTTCATGAACACGAGGCAGAGAAGCAGAGGAAGGCCAAAGCACTTCACTTCAAGAAAGGCAAAGCCAGGGCTGAGGAGGAAACCTCAATCCCACACATGAGTTGTTTTTATCAAGATCTAATGAACCAATTGATTCATTTTGGTGTCATTAAGGATACTTGTGACATTGTGAAAAATGTATGTGTTAATCCAATTGGTCAACTTAGACTAATTCATTTCCTTGTTACACAACAGGGAGTGCAGAGTTCTAGGGCACTACAAGAAGCCCTCATCATGATCAACAAGAACCCTGAAGGTTATCCCACTGATTCATCTGAAAGGGAATACCTTTACTCATTTGGATTAACAGAACATGAATGGGATGAGGCAATGGTGTCTTCAACCTCATTGGTTGATGTTCTACCTGCACTGCCTTCTTCTCCCCAACTCCCTGGAGCATCTCATCCCAATGATGAGATTGATCTCTTTGGGAGTGATGTTGAAGACTGCCTGCTGCTTGTCAATAGCCCACGTCATCTTTCAGATGTGGACTTTGATGCCAGTGATGACACAGATTACAGCAGCAACTTCAAGAAGAAGAAGTTGATGGGGTACATAATTCTCCATTCTCATAACTCATCAAGTGCTGATGATCTTCTCCATTCTCAGACCAGTCACAACACCTTCCTCAGGGAAGAAGGCCAAACCTGGCAAGAAGCACAGGGACAAGGCCAAATGTCAAGGGGGTTAGAGGGCTGCTAGAGCAAGGCAGAAGGAGGAAGAGGAGATGAGCACCTACCACTACAGGAGCAGGTCACTAGGTGGCTCATAAATTTGGACTTTAATTGTGATGTAACATGTACTGAATTTGTTGTGATGTGCACAAGCACATCTCATTTTAATGTCATTCATTCAGTACATGAACCTCCTTGTCCATGTCCTAAGATCATCTCTGAGCATTTGGATGAACCAATAAGAATGGATGAATATGATGCAATATGGCTTTTGGATTCAGGAGCATCAGGTCATTACATGCCTCACTTGGAAGACTTCATTGACTTCCAATACTACCCTGAACCAATACAAGTCTTTACTGCCAGTGAACCAATGCTAGCACC
>JAEUWR010000361.1:0-117316 GCA_018524895.1 Podaxis sp. C-F-101400 | reverse complement strand
CAGAAGGGAAGATATAAAAGGGAAGGCATAAAGAAGAAGTGGAGTGCATAGAGGGCATAAGGCATATAGACAAAAGTCTGCAAGAGCAAACATATTTGATCTGGCATAAATATGTGGAAGGGGACAAAATGTATACCTAGTCCTAAGAATAGAAAGAGTTTAAGAATAGAAGTGGTAAGTTTCAGTGTCTATCACAAATCATCATCACAGGGAAAGTACACTCCGTGATACCTGCATGCATCATCTACCTTTTCACACATTTCCCAATTGAGCATCTGCCTAAGCTCTGTAGTTTCCTGCCAGAGGTTAGTCATCATGCACTTCATCAGCTTCCAGTCTTCATAAGTTTGTTCATTGGTTTCAATCTCTTCTTTGGCAACCTCGGTGTCGAGAATATTCGTAACATAATCCCCTTCATAATGTCGAGTGTCCTCACTCAACTCAATGACTCCCAGTGATGTTTTCATCATCAGAAGGATACTCATGCATTCCCTCTCCTGTGTTGTCCATGACACTTCAGAGGGCTCGCTTGATTGATCAAGCTGACCATCATTGAGGGCGAATGCATTGATCAGATGCTCTGGGGATGATGGTTGTGTTGATTGCATGCTGGGAGAGGCATGGAGGAGACCTGTTAACTCATTCATCAGGGATTTGAGGTCCTCCGACATTGTCAGGGGTGGTGAGGCCTGCCTGAAAGATAGTGTGACCTCTGTGGCAGCACAAACGAATGGGTGAAGGAGAGTTTGAGTCTCCTGACAATGGGGATCGAGCTGCAGAGCTGGAGGGAGTTGATAAGGAGAGATCTGGGGAATGAGGAGGCTGGGGTTGATCGTTTGCAGAAGCGCTAGTTCCTTGTCCACCATCCTGCTGCCTGGTAATGGCAGCGTGGTCAGCAAGTCTGGCCATGGTGAGTTGGGCTTGGTCAGCAAGGATTCTGGTGTAATGGAAAGGGGGGTGGATTCTGATGGGATTGAGGAAGCAGTATTTCTGGTAGTGGCCAGGGGCATAGTGGCAGCAGAAGGGGCAGTAGTATCTCTGGCATTGATCTGCCCTATGACCCACATTGCTACATTGATAGCAGGTGGCACATTGGTCAGATAGGGTGAGGATAGGGCTGTCAGTGATAGTAGGTTCTGGACTTCCAGAAGTTCTTGCTTCAGGATATTGTCTATCCACATCAGGAAGTTGCTCAGGTACTGAAGTGGTTCCTTGGTTCCATCAGGGTGAGGGGTTGTGAGTAACGTTGCCAGATCTAAGTCCAATTTGTGGGTGGAGAAAAGCAGATATGTCCTCTCACACTTGCAGAATCATGTTGTGGGCACCTCGGAGATATTGTCTTTCCTGATCAAGTCCTGGCAGGTCAGTAACCTGAGTAAGGTGGGTACTGACTTCATCAGCCAGTCTGTTTGCATGGAGCTGGCAATGTAACGTGTTAAACCAAGTTGACTGGAAAGTGTCGAGTACTTCAGTTGACTGATTACCATGCTCAAGAGTGGTCCTTGCTCAGGAAAAGGCATCTTCATATAAAGAGTCGAGTCATATGGTGGCAGAAAGAGCAGCATTGCTTGCTTCTTGTAAGGTACCAGGCAGAAGGGTTCTCCTTTGGGCACTTTGTGTTTCATATAGTTGGGACACCTTGGATATTTGGTGCCTGACTTCAGCAATGTCAGTGACTTGTCTTTGCTGCTCTTCATAGTGAAGGGACTCTGGGGTAGAGAGTTGGTCTTCAGGTGAGGGGGTAGGTTCGTGAGTGAGGGGAGTGGGTGGAGCAGTGACTAAGGTTTGTGAGGATTCACAAGTGAAAGAGGTGACAGAAGTGGGAGTGGTCAAGTGGTTAGTGGTCGGAGGAGTGCTGGAAGTGGTAGACATTTGAGTAGCTTGAGGTTTAGTTGAGGTGGTGTTGCAGTTTATAAGTGTCAAGGAGGGTCTTGGAATGTTGCAGGTCTGTCGAATTTTGCCATGTCCATTCTGATTCTGGGTGTCCCTCCCAATGCACTAAGAACTCTAACCCTCGTCTTCTGGTGCGTTGGTGCACCACTATGGCTTTGACTTCCCATTCTTCTTCTCCTTGGATAAGGTCAGGTGGGGGCCTTGGGAAGTGTTTGCCATATATGTCATTTTCAGTGATGGGATAGAGATACTAGAGGTGGAAGACATTGTGTATTTTCCAGTTCTTTGGGAGAGATAGCTTGTAGGATACGTTTCCACATTTCCTAACAACAGTGAATGGGCCTAGTCGACATGCAGCTATTTTCCTTGATGTGACCTTGATTGGCAAATTTCAGGCATCAAGCCATACTTGTTGCCCAGGTTCTATTTTTGGCATCATGCACATTTGTGTCCATTCTGTCATAATTTTGTGTGAAGTTTCATGTGCTATTTTTGCTGCTTCTTGGATATTTATAATCCAGTTCATTCTTTCTTTGGCCATCAGGGAGTTCGTGGGAGCTAGCTCAGTAGGGAAAGCTTTGAGTGGGTGACCATACATGAGTTCGAATGGGGTTTGTTGGTGATTGGCATGTGTCCTAGAGTTATGGGAGAATTCGACTAAGGGGAGGTGTTCAGGCCAAGTATGGGGGTTTTGTGCACAATAGGCTGATAGGTACATCTTGATTTCCTGATTGAATCTTTCAGTTGATCTGTCCGATTGGGGGTGATAAGCAGTGGAGGGGGCGTGATCAATGTTCAGCTTCTTGAACATAGCTTGTATTGATTTAGCCATGAATCGGGGATCTCTGTCCAAAATGATTTTGTCAGGTATTCCTGTGCAAATGAACATGTGTTTGATCAGGATATTGGCAATTTGATCAGCAGTGGCAGTCTTGGAGGTGGGTACTATGATTATCCCTTTTGTAGGACCATGGTCCACCATGGACAATATTGTGTCATATCTGTCGGATTCGGGGAGGTCTGTGATGAGGTCCATGGATGTCTGAGCAAAAGGTTGGGATGATCAGGGTCCTGGAATCAGTTGTAGAGGAGGCTTCAAGGGTTGTCTGTTGATTTTGTACTGTTGACAGGTCAGGCATCCTTTCACATAGTTCATGACATAGGCTCAAATGCCAGGCCAGGTAACATATTCTTGAAGTTTCCTGAGGGTTTCAGTGACTCCGGGGTGTCCCACAGCTGGTGCATCATGTACACATTGCAATAGGCACTTCTCAAGTGTGGAGTCCATGGGGAGTTGAATGCAACCTTCATTATCCAATTCTATGGTCCTGTCTTTACCTTTTTGGGCTTCTTTCTCAATATTGGGGTCTATGATATTGATTTCATCATTCTCCCTGTGATTCACTGGCTCTTCATTGTTGATAGTGAAATTGTCCAACTAGAATTTCTCCACTGGGATAGCCACTCTAGTAGTTTCATTTTCTGTATCCCTGTTTGTTGGGGCATGATCTGGTCATCTTGATAAGGTGTCAGCAGTGCAGTTTTTAGATCCAGGGATATGGTGAATCCTGACTTTATGGGTGCTAATCATAGCAGACCATCGAATGGTTTGTCTCAATAATTTTGATGGCTTGGCCCAATGGATGATGTTGTCATGATCTGTCCATACTATCGTTTCGTGCAGTGATCCATCAATGTAATGACGCCATTCTTGTAGGGCATGGATGATTGCTAGAAATTCTTGCTCCAATGCATGATAGTTTTGTTCGGCTTTGGAGAAAGGTTTAGAATAGTAGAAGCAGGGGTGCAACACACCATTTGAGTCTCTCTGGAGGAGGACTGCTCCAGAGGTGTAAGCAGAGGTGTCAGTTTGACTTTTGAATGGCTTGGAGGCATTTGGGGTAATGAGGACTGGTTTTCCCAGGAATCATTGTTTTAATTCTCTGAATGCACTGTCAGCTTCTTTTGTCCATTTGAAAGGAGTGTTGGATTTCTTGAGGAGGGTGTTGAGGGGTAACGACAGGTGGGCATAGTGCTTGATGAATTTGCAATAGAAATTACAGAACCCGATGAATTTCCATACATCTTGAATTGTTTTGGGTGTTGGCCATTCTGCTATTCCTTTGAGCTTGGCAGGATCCATTTTGACTCTGTCAGGAGAGATGATGAAGCTGAGATACATAAGGGTGGTTTTCTTGAATTCGCATTTCTCTGGTTTGAGATAAAGGTTGTGCTTCTGCAGGATCTTGAATACTTCTCATGTTGTTTTTCAGAGGTCAGTTTTGGTGGGAGTGTGGATAAGGATGTTGTCCATGTAGACAATAACTTTGTTCTGCATGATAAGGGGGGTGAGGATGGTGTCCATCATGTTTTGGAATGTTGCTGGACTGTTGCACATTCCAAAGAACATGACTGTTGGTTTGAATAATCCTCAATGAGTGTGGAAAGCTCCTTTCCATCTGTCCTCTTCTCTGATTCAGATGTTGTTATAACCAAGTCTGACATTGAGTGCTGTGAAGTATTTTGATCCTCGTAGTTTGTCGAGTATTGATTGGATTGAAGGAATGGGGTACCCATTCTTAATTGTGTAGTTGTTGAGATATTGGTAATCTTGACAAGGCCTGAGTTTCCCATCTTTCTTTGATACAAAGAAGAATGGTGAGGCCATAGGGGATTTCGAGGGTCTGATATATCCTTTCACAAGGTTTTCTTTGAGGAATTTGTCAAGCTCCTTTTCTTTGGTGAGTGAGAGTTTGTAAGAGGGAAAAGCCTTTGGAATGAAGGATTCTTTTGTTTCAATTCTGTGATCCCATTGTTGTTCGGGAGGGAATCTTTTGCTTTTCTTTTGAGAGAAAAGGTCAAGATATTCATGGAACTCCTTTGGAATGATTTTGGCAGGGTTGGTTTCCTTCTTTTGCTCTGCTGCTTGGGCAAGGATTTGAGAATAGGAGGTTTTGGTGTTTATTTCTGTGAAGTTTTCCTTGGAGAAATCTTCTTCAAGCTCGTTCATGTAGACTTCAGAAAGAGTGGTGTCGATTATCAAAGAGAGCATGGTGTTTTCAGTGAGTCATCTCCAGGAAAGAGTTTATTTTGTCCAGTTGATGTCAGGATTATATTTGGTTAGCCAAGGGATTCCTAGAATTATCCTGGGTTGTCCTAGGTTAATTACTTGCAAATCCATCTTCATTTGTTTTCCATAGATTGTGAAATTGATGGAGGCAAAATGGGTGATCTGCTTATCTTTGTTAAGGGATCCATCAGCATTTCTGACTTTGATCAGTTTCTTCAAGGGGGAGGTTTTCAATTTCCATTCTTCAACCAGCCAGTGGTCAATGAAGTCTCGTCCTGCTCCAGAGTCTATCAGCACAAGGTTTTCCATGGATTTTTCAGAGAGATGCATGGTGACTGGGCAGTAGAAGGTATTGGATTGGTGAGTCTTTAGACACAATTCGGAGGCTGATACTTTGTTCTGATGAAAAAGGGAAGGCATAATTTCATCCTTTGGACAGGGGTAGGAATCGGGAATCAGTCCATTAGAAAACAACCGAGTCTGAGAGGGGGTGTCTTTTGGTGCATCTTTCTCTCCTTTCAACAACCTAGACATGGAGGCTAGTTGTCTGAGGCAAAATCCTGGATTTCCTTTGCTTGAGCACTGGTAGAGTTTGAAAACTCCATGAAGATTTCAGCAACTTCTTCGTTGTCTCCTATTTCCTGGATGATCTCATTGATTTTGGTGAATGCTTGCTTTCATTTCTGTTGTCTTTCCTTGTCTCGGGGAATCCTAGGGGGTATGGGTGGCTTATGCTTGGAAACCTTTGCTTGGGCATTTCATGGTAGGCTTCATGTTGGTGATGGTAGGTTGGGTTTCTTTGGGCATTCTCAAGCGAAATGTCCTGTTGTTCCACAGTTGAAGCATTTGCCCTGCTTGAGGTCATTGCACATCTTTGGGGTAAGGATGTTCTGAAGAAAAGTTTCCAGAATGTCATGGCCTTCTTCCACCTCGTTGACTTCTTCTTCAGAATCTTCTTCCACAGTGTAGTTTTCTTCAAGCACGATTTCAGAGAGTGCCAGTGTCAGATTATTGATGTCCATGGCATATGGATCTTTATATGCCTGGCTTCATGACCAACTTGTATTATTGGGTGCCTTCTTCTTCAGTTGGGGAAAAGCTCTATTGGTTCATTCTTGGGTGTGACTTGCACAATAGTTGTTCTCCATTCAATGTTGCTCTTCTGCTGCTCTTGCTGCTTCGAATCAGACATTGATATCAGGACCTGGTCTGAGGGCAATGGTTTTGAGGCCAATTTCAAAGTTGAGGCCTTCCCAAAAGTGGTAGATGAGTTCTTGGGGATTGACCATTCCTGCTTGTGTAGCAAGGACTTTGAACTCAGAGATGTACTGGTCCACTGGTCTTCGCTTTTGCTTGAGAGCATGGAGTTGTCAGAGGGCGTCTTCAGTGTAGTTGTAAGGGAGGAAGACTCTATCGAGCTCGTCTTGAAATGCATTGAACATTCCAAGGTGTAGTACTCCATTGAAGTTGTGTTGGTGGAGGTACTCCATCTTCCATGGTTCTGCTGCTCCTCCAATGTAGTAGAGCATAAATATGATGGCATTGTGGTTGGTAGGGAATTTGTGCTGATTGGTGATAATGTACAGGGCACATTGTTGTTTCCATGCCAAGTATTTTCTTGGGTCGCCATCATACAATGGTGGTGCTTCATACTTGGGTGTGGAAGGGGTGGCAGGCATTTGTGCTTGCTGGGGAAAGCCAAATCCTGGGGGCAGTGCTCCTGGTTGTCCTGGTGGTGGTCCTGGCAGTGGTGGTCCTGGTTGTCCTGGGGGTGGTCCTTGTGGAGGTTGAGGTTGCCCAGGAGGTGGGTTAGGACTTCCTGCTTGCAGTGGATTCATTGACTGAGCTGTTCCAGGTTGAGTTGGATTTCCCTGATTTCCCTGTGTAGCTCCAGTTGTTTGCTGTCCAGGAATTGCTGGAGTCGTGAAGAGTGGTTGTTGGAAGAATCATTGATTTGGTGGGACAATATTACTTCTGAAGGTGAAGGTGGTGGCTTGGTTGACAGGGGCTGTGGAGTCCATTCTAGGAACTGGGGGTTGCGGTTGTACTGGTAGAGGGGGCATAGCATGTTGTGGTGGTTGTTGCTAGTAGGGGGGAGGAATTGAGGCAGTGCTTGGAGGTCGAGTGAGTTGCTGAGGGGGTTGTACAGTAGCAGGAGGGATAGTGACAGTGGTCGACATTTGCTGTCTTCGTTCTTGAGCTGCTTCTCTTCTTCCTCTAATATTGGTGTTAATCCTTGGTTCCCAAGGGGTGACTTCGTCAAGGTTGAGAGATCTAGTTCTTTGAGGATTTCTTGCTCTTGTAGGGGAGACAAGAGGGGAGACTGGTGTCAGTGACTGTCGAGCTGTCTCATTACTGCTGTCTGATCCTTCACTTCTGACTTGTTCCAATAAAGCAGCAGCTTCTCCTGAAATGGTGAGGGGGGTGGGGGAGTGGAAGGACATTCAAGGTTCCTCTCGACGAGGGCTTGAATTAGTTTCTGAATCTGTTCCAAGTCAAGATTGAGTTGTTGTAGCTTGGTAGGAATTGAGGAGAAAAACAAGGTATTGTCCAGTGAAGAAGTCCAGGAAGACAATGAGGTAGAATAAATAGACTGTTGGTGACAGGGTGAGGGTGTGTCAATTTCTGGTGATCAAGAACACTTCTGTTCAATTTCTGACAATTGAGAATGCTTCTGTTCGATTTCTGACAATCAAGAATGCTTCACCTTGACAAACATTGACACGATTTATAGTCAGAGGGTCTTCTTCTACCAGACCACCAAGTGTTGAGTGGGCGTATTACAGACTCTTTGTCAGACCACCAAGCAACAAGTGGGTGTATTACAGGTGAGAAGGGAGGGGGGTGTGATGTCATTTAGGCACAGCATGGAGCAATGAGAACCAACAATGTCCCAATGGCACAGTGCAAAGCAATGAGAACCTCAGGATGACTACTTGCACAGCATGAAGCAATGAGAATGGTAGTCAGGATGGTACAATGTGGGATTGGCACATGAGGGAAGTCTAATCTTGATGTTACAAGGTTGTTTCTTTGGCTGAGTGACACCTAAGTCAGAGCCTATCCTTGTAAGGTGGGTGAGCAGGGGTACTTGTCCCATATGGGTCTTGAAGTAGTTGCTCGTTTAACCTTGGGTGGCTTGTTCACATTGTCTAGGCAGTGAACTCATATAGATCGCACTCTCCGTAGACTCGAGGTGAAGAGGAAGCTGAGGTGGTTGTGATTCAAGGGCAAAACGATGTAGACTTATTGTGAGTACTTGTTCACTCTGTAGAGAGGAAGGTAACACACAATAAGATTAGACTTGCTAATCTACAAAGTCCAAGCAGTGTACATATACAAGTCCAGAAGGGAAGATATAAAAGGGAAGGCATAAAGAAGAAGTGGAGTGCATAGAGGGCATAAGGCATATAGACAAAAGTCTGCAAGAGCAAACATATTTGATCTGGCATAAATATGTAGAAGGGGACAAAATGTATACCTAGTCCTAAGAATAGAAAGAGTCTAAGAATAGAAGTGGTAAGTTTCAGCATCTATCACAAATCGTCATCACAGGGAAAGTACACTCTGTGATACCTGCATGCATCATCTACCTTTTCACACATTTCCCAATTGAGCATCTGCCTAAGCTCTGTAGTTTCCTGCCAGAGGTTAGTCATCATGCACTTCATCAGCTTCCAGTCTTTGTAAGTTCATTCATTGGTTTCAATCTCTTCTTTGGTGACCTTGGTGTCAAGAATATTCGTAACATGATACATGGACAGCTGATTTAGTACTGGGAAATGCCCAGGAAGTGTTACAAGACTATCTTTAAAGGTTTCCTGGAGCAAAGCCTATAAAAAGGGGGGGTAACCAATGGCTATAGGCAGCAAGACTCAACATAACAACCCCAACCATGGACACAGAACAAACCAACCAAACCTTCATACCAATCACCCCTCCCACTCAAACCAATGCCATCCTTGCCAATATTGAACAACAGCTTAATGACAACAACCCCACCAAGCAGTATGATAAACATGTACAACTCATACATGATATCATCAGGCTCCAACAAGTCTACAAGGACATATACAAGGCTACCCAGCTATTCAGCCAAGTAGTCCAAACAATCATCTTGCAAGTCCAGAGATTAGCAAGAGGCTCAGGGAGATCCATACAAATGAACCAGCATGTCCACATCATTCTCCACAATACTAATAACTTCCTCACAACCAACATAAATGACAGACTCACTAGCATCCTAGTCATGGTAGCAGAACAACTCTCCAAGCTCCCCCTATCCAAGAACAAAGAAAAGGAGAACTTCATAGCTTGCTTCATGGCAACCACCCAAGGGAAGGATCCATTCCCTTGTGACAAATACTTGCTTACTTACCCAGCCATACACTGCCAACTACTGTCAGACATCAGTACTAAAGAAGAAGAACCCACTCCAACTATTGAAGAAGTCCAACACCTTATCACCTCCCCCACCCCCAAATGTACCAGCCCTACAGCAGTCAAAAGATGTATACCTCCTGTCCTGTTCAAAACCTTAAAAAGGCATGGTGAAGAAGACAAAAAATACTGGAAGCAAATACTCCAGATGCTAATCAAGAAACACATTAATGCTAGGAGTCACATATCAAGGCACCATGATTCCCATGTATGGTGGAGGACCCAACTATGCCCTGTTCTTCATTGCTTGGAAGAAATCCACCAATCAGTTCTTCATTGGCCCCAACAAGAGGAATGTCACTCACAAAATCACACATTGACTATGCAACCCTCCAACATTCAAGAAAGCCCAAGCCTTCCT
Source organism: Podaxis sp. C-F-101400 (assembly GCA_018524895.1). Classification (NCBI taxonomy): domain Eukaryota; kingdom Fungi; phylum Basidiomycota; class Agaricomycetes; order Agaricales; family Agaricaceae; genus Podaxis; species Podaxis sp. C-F-101400. Next base: position 107,552 of record JAEUWR010000361.1, on the reverse strand, counting down.
AGCTTGTTTCACATTTCCAGTATGTTCTAACTTACACAGACCTTTACATTAGTTTCATGTAGTCATGACACCTTGGGAGGAGGGTGATGTTATAGTTTCATCTATATTTAGTATGCACTTACTCAGCACACAGTTTCATGTAGTATCTCAGCCCCTTCCTACACATTGCCTTAGTCATCCACTGACTCATCACCTTGTTTCATCTATTCTTAGCCTTTTTTGCCACAGTATATAAAGCCTAAGTAGTATGCTTGTATTCCTTACACTTTACCAACTAGTTCTTTCCCCTTTGCTCATCCTCAAGTCTTTGCCTAGTTGCAACCTGAGTTCATATAAAGGTCATAACACAAATGTGTCATTATAATCACAGCCTGGTCTCTGTGTATACCCTTTGGCTATCAATCTGGCTTTATATTTGACTAGCTCCCCCTGATTGTTATACTTCTTGGTGAATACCCACTTACAGGCTATTGGGACTGCACCATCTGGACAAGTCACCAGTCTCCAAGTGCCCATCTTCTTGAGTTGTTCAAGTTCAGTCTTTATAGCCTTCTTCCATTCAGGCCATTCAGGTAATCTCTTTGCTTCTTGAAAGGTCTTTGGCTGGTCATTAGCCAGGGGTCTTTCAGCAAAGCCATTATACATGATTTCTGCAGATGAGAAAACAATTTTATTGGTTTTTTCTTCATCTGGGAACAAATCATTTAGGTATCTATAATTTATTCAGGCTTTGTCCCTCAACTTTCTTGGAGGTCCTTCTTCACCTCCAATATCTGAAATATTCCTTTTTCTCTTTTCTCCAATAGCCCCTTCATTTGATCCATTTGATCTCAGGGCATTACCTTCCCTCTTCCTCTCAACCTGAGCATCAGGTGACATAATAGCCATAGGTTCAGGAAGACTTTCTGAAGGTGAAGTGACAAAATGGAAATTCCTAGAGGTCATTATCCTCTATGTTTCAGAGTTGAAATATTTGATGGCTTTTGATCCATCATCATATCCTAGGAATAGCCTTTTACTTGATTTGGGTTGTAATTTATTTGGTCTATTTTGACCCTATAGTAGTATCCAAACTGGTATGCCAAATTCGCATAGATGAGAAACATTAGGCTTCTCACCATACCATAACTCATAGGGAGTTTTTATTTGTGACTTTGTATAAGCTCAATTTTAAACATAGGTAGCATGAAGGACAGCTGAGTCCCATAAGAACTCTGGGACTTTATGAGCATCCATCATTGCTCAAGCTAACTCTGTGAGTGTACAATTGAGTCTTTCAGCAACACCATTTTGAGATGGTGAATAAGGGGCTATGAACTGTATTTCAATCCCTTCCTTTCTGCACCAGATGATCAGTTCATCATTAGAATATTATTAGAATATTCTTTGCCATTATCAGCCTGAAGAGCTCTAGGACTCTTTTCCTGAATCCTCAGATATGTCAAGTGCTCTTTTATGCACTGTATAGCTTCATCCTTTCTTTTTAGAAGTTTCACTGTGACATATCTGGTAGAGTCATCAACAAGGCTGATATAATATTGGTGATCACCTATTGACCTTGTAGGGTATTTTCCCCATAGACCAATATGTGTCAATTCCCCTGGTCTAGTTGGTCTATTAGACTCTTCTTTTGGAAAGGACTGTACATGTTGTTTTGCCTCTGTACAGGCTACACAGTCTGGCTGTGGAGTATGTTCATCTACTGTGAACCCATCCACAAGGTTCTTTTGGAGCATGACCTTTAGCCTACTATAGCCTACATGTCCAAATCATCTATGCCATATTTCCCAGCTTTGAGCTGTTTCCTCAGAGCTGAACACTTTTGGTGTTGATCTCCTCTTGAGATCACTATCCCTAGGCATTTTTTCCTAAACACCTATTTTATACAGGTTATTGGAGACTTTTATCCCCTTAGCTACAGTTTTTCCATCTTTTATAGCCAACATGTGCATTCCATTGCCCCCTTGATACTGTCCACTAGCCTTATCCCATCTTTCAAGGGATAGTAGGTTGTGTGGGTTATCTGGAATGTGGAGTACATCTTCAAGTTTGAGTACAAGTGTATGCCCATTTACCTCAGATCAAAGCTCAATAGTTCCTCATCCAACAACTTTAACTGTCTTACTACCCACACTACTGACTGTGGTGGTATCAAGAGGTTTATATATTACAAATGCCTCTTGTGAATTTGCAACATGTGAAGTTGTGGCTGAATCTGCTAGCCAGTCTAGCTTATAGTAAATCAAACATTCATCTTGTTTGTCACTATCTAAAGTACAATTACTAAAACCATGGTATTCATATCCTTCATTCTGCTCTATGTCCTGCTCTTCAGTGACTAGAGCTATCTCTTCTTCTTGGCTAGCCACCTCTGGGCTATCAGCCTTGATGACATACACCTCCTGTGACATCTTGGCCCTCTTAGACCCTCCAGGTTGATCACCACCATCTTTCCTCTTCAATGAGGACTTACCCTTCTTCTCCCAACAGTCATCTTCATCATGACTGAAATGTCCACAGTTCCTACACTTTGATTGTCTAACCACCAGCACTTTTCAGTTGAGTGACCCTTCCCACAGTGTTTGCACTTCTCTCCCAGTCATTTACTAGTGGTGCCTGAGGGATTTTAGAGTCTCTCAACCAGTAGGCAGCCTTTAGGGTCAGAGGTCAAGGCTTGGTAGGCGGTCTCACAAGTATAGGCCATTTGACAGGTATACTCCTCACAGATAATCCCAAGGAGCTCCTATGATGGTACTTGCTTTTGTGGATCTATTTCACTGATGCCTTTTTGACAACCAATATATGGGTCCAGGAATATGTCCCAAGACTGAGGGAGTGAGGAGGCAATGATGGTCTTGAACTGGGTATCAGCTACTCAGAAGTCTTTATCATTGAGCATGTTGAGCCATTCCCAACACTGCTTCAACTTTGTGAGGTGTTTGTTCATATTGTTATTGTCTTGGGCACAGGTGTGAAAGAGTCTTTGTTGAAGGGCGATGGCATACTGCTAGCCAGTTAGAATAGTGACAAGGTTGAGCTACATTTCACATGCAGTCTTAGCTTGACTGACATGAATCATCTCCCCTTCAGAGATGTTGCCAACAATGAGGAGCTGGGCAGAGGAGTTGTTGTGCTCCCATGCCTCATAGTCCTCCAGTCATTCTTCCCTATCTGGAGGTGCCAGCAAACCATCAATGTAGTGGAGCAGGCCACACACCTTCAACATGCAAGTCATTCTCTCTCACTATGATACCCAATTTTTCTCACCCAGAGGCTCCTGTAGCCAAGCAAGCAAGCTTCCAAAGTCTCAGGTGTCAACCTTTCTTATAGGTTGATGTGTGACCACCACATTTGGTGTGTCCAATGCTGATGTAATCACATTTGAGCCTTGAGTGGGAGTCAACATTGTACCTTAGAAAATTCCAATATGTATTGTCATGTATTTATAGCTATCTGTGCAAGCCATGAGATAATAATGTGATTTTTTGTGATTTTTTCGAGTATGTGAGTATGGTCAGATATAGTCTTCAATTCAGTCCAAGGTTAGAGTGCAGTGGGGCCCATAACCTGTCGAGATGTTGTTGTATGGGTTGTAGATGGTTTCCATATGTAGAAGGTAATGGTAGAAGGTAGATATGGAATGCTGTGTTATGTTATCTTATACAATACATTGATATTGTATATCTACAGTATATTACTCATCTGCACAGCCTCATGATCCTAACAGTTATAAACTGTTTTCTTGCTCATACGGGTCATATTCCATTGGCCCAGCAACTTGAGAGCTTGTTCTCAACTTATTCTCGAGAAGTTCACACCGCTCAAGCCACTTCATTGAATGACACTCACATTGCAGGTTTCTTTCGTCGTAAATACCCGTTGTTTGCGTTGTTCACTGTCAACATCTATTAGGCCAGAGGGTATTACATAATATATGTTCTTTTTCAAAACTGATACCCTGTCATAACTGGTAGCCCAGGGTGTCCACGGAGACCTATCAGTTAAGAGAGAAACGACTGTGACTTGTTGTTTTATGGGTAGGTGTTCGGAAATGACCGAGAGTAGAGAATGCGAAACAATTGGAAGCTCGGTTCATCCCGCCCTTAGCCGACTTACAACCTGAAAGATATGAAGGCAGCAAGCCTTGCAATCCACTCGCACGCGGCATGAACTCCGATTGGTGCCAGGACACATGTTAGTGCAACCTATTGCATTCTCCTAAGAGCCCTTAAACTTATGGTTCACTGTCTGCAAAGTATAGTTTGGGCTGGGCTTGTGATGTCTAGAGTCTATTCCTTCTGAAGCCATGTATCCTAAAACTGAACCCACCTGGTCAGTCATGTTGCATTGGCGATGGCACGATGGGGGCTGGTCATGGAGATCAAACTTTTCTAGTAATCACAAAGTCAAGCTGATGGTCAATCATCAGTGGGAGGAAATCATAATCGATCTCTCCCTTCGATCCTCTTGTTTCGCATGCGTAAGCTTCCTCAACTGATGGCCCTATCACTTTCTCGTGGAAATGGATTTTTCCCCTTTCTCATGCCGGCTTGATACTGGTGTCTCTTCGTTGGTGACCGGGCTTCTTAGGATATCTATTGTCGAGGTCAGCAGGACGACGCCGTGAAGAACCCTCAAAATCCAACTTCTTGGCGACACCGATTGCGGGGTCACTGAGGCAAATGTTTAGAAGATCAGAAGATCAAGATCCCGACGATCATCCAAGCTTGCTCACATGTTTTCATATCCTACTTGTGGCACGCAGCGAAGAAGAAACCACCTTTCAATGTTCCTCGCGGAAAATCTGCAGCGAAGAAGTATATCCCCGTTGACCACCTTCCATTCCGCGCCTCGCGAGTGTTCCGCTTGCTCTTCTCTCTCGGCCTTGATGGGGCCCTACCTCAACTCGTGAAGCATGGTGGTACAGTCAACTCTCTCATAACCCACATCTCTCATAACCTATACTCTGCCATAACCTATAGCTCTTCCCGGAGACAAAGTCAGCTTTCTTCATGTCTTAGTCCTCTCTTATAACCCGTGCTCTCTCATACCCCATAGTCGGGACATGGAACCAAGCTATGGGTTATGAGAGAGTTGACAGTCAGATTGACTGTATCCTCCCATCCGAGCGCTCTCTGCCTTGCCTCTCCTTCACCGGTTCCCATAGATATGGACTGGTTGTTTTAGCGGATACGTTGTGATGATCAAGTCCGACCAGCCGTTCCTTCTTGGTCTGTTCGCCTAAATGGAAATCGAGGCCCTAGAACGGCACTGGCTTCGTTCGGGCACTACGGATTGTGCACGAGATGGGAAAAGACTCGTTCAGAAGAGCTCAGGATGATTCCAGGAGGAATGCCAAGGAGTCTATGAACGTTGGCATGTCTGTTTGGCCACTGTCACGATACTAGAACTTGGTAGCAGGTCTCACAACATAAGTGTCACCAGGACGACTGGACATTGTCCCATGAAGTTTAGAAACCTTAACGACATTCGCGAAACAATAAAACACGCGATATAGTCAAAGGTAGATTATTGAAGCTTGAACTTTAATTGAGTATGACAAGTGATTATTGTCAAGCGCCTCGTCACCACATGCATTGCGGCTGCAGAGGAAATTGTCCAAGCCCACTACACACCGCATGGATGCAGGGTAGAGTACCCATCGACCAGCCAAGTAGATGGTCACAACGCTGTAAAACCTTACAGGTTTCAATGGACTACTTGAGGACTTGGGTTCAAATAGTACCATCCAACGATGACGTCAGAGATAGATAAGCAGTGACATCTCAGGCTTCAGGCCGCGGGTTTCTCAGCGAGCTTTCACGAGGCAAATATAGTGGGTTTCCATATATCGAGCATGATTCCCGCATAAAAGACGACACTTCGCGTATCATATTGCATGGTTACAGGACTTGAGCTCAAGGATCTTTCTTGGGCAAATCTGAAACAAACGGCCGTGGCTTCTCATGCCGTAGTAGCAATCTAGCTCATGAGTGCTTTTCCTCATGATGGGAAACCTTCATATACGCGTTGCCTTCATGGCTCAGGAAGAAACTATAATACCGCAAATTGTATTATCGAGCCCGGTATCCTTACCAACGGTGCACAAGCGATATCAAACAATGAAACAAGCCACCACCAGATCCAAGCGAGGTCTCCAGTCTCCTTTGGTATCCCTCGCTCTGGCGGGAGTGTTCTATATTCTAGCAAAAGCTCGTGGGTAGAGTACTGCATTCTTCAGTCCAGCTAAGAAAGGAAATGAGGCGGCCTCAGAGGGATACAAAAGTGGTACAAAAGGGAGAAGTCGAGGTGAGTATTTCCACGTGATGACCGAAAGTATCGTGTTGTGACTGCGAGCCGCGTGTAACATTGTGGAACTCTGCTTCGCGCTCGCATGCACCGACTTTTTGATACACGGCAAGTCGCCACCAGTTCAAGGAACTCAACATTCATTCGACTCTGCGCCATATGTTCTTCCCTCTTGGTTCTCTGCTTTACCCCACGCCGCTTGTCCTGGCGTAAGATGGTGTGCATGCTGCTCGTGTCACCTGGACGACAAGCGTATTAGGGTCAAGCGCTGCTCTCCGGGTCTCCCGGCACTCGTAGCAGCCTGCCTTTGTCTAATACTGACTCTGTGGACAAAAGGATCTGTCTTGAACAACCCGTAGTTATGGATTGGCTGGTACCTGGCGAGCGATAACGGTTTAACCCAGGCAGCAGAGTTAACTCAATCTTCTTGGTTTAATACCTCTCTCGGACAGCCGGAGCACTGGAACGAACCTAGTCCTTTTGGACCTCCAAACGCCTTCGGTTCCATGTTTAATCCTCCAACCGGAGATTTATGCGGTTCTCTGATCGCCCGATATGTTCTATCGACTTTTGGCATGCTATACACTTTCCAACATTAACGAGCTCTTTACAGTTTGCTATCCATGTGCTTTTGCTCGGCTTTCCGAGTCTCTTGATGGACGCATGTGCCTACATTCTTCTCAGGACCCTTCTTCTGAGACAGTCCCGCCTACTTAAGGTCGCTTTTGTTCAACAGACATGCTGTAGCTAACTGCGACGCCCTCTCACTGCCTGCTTCTCTCTCTTCCCTCGGGTTTCGTCGAGTAATGGCTTTTCACCGTCTTCTCCAGGCTGTTACCTTTGCCTTGGCTGCGCTCAGTGCAGTCGAAGCAACCCAGGTTATGCACAGGCCTGCTAATTATAAGGAGGCTCCCAACAGGTTTGCCATTGAGACCAACCCAAAGACCAACAAGATACAAAGGCGCGCGACGAGCAAGGCTTCCTTCGCGTATTTCACTAATTGGGGTATCTACGGAGCCAACTTCCGTATGTCGACGTGTCATCCTTTTTGGTCAATGTGTTGACGTTATCTGTCTATTCACAGAACCTACCGATATTGTTTCGGGCCCTATCACCCGTAAGCCGTCGTTACATAGTTACCAAGAGCGATATAACTGATCTTCTTTTCCCTTATGCAGACATTCTTTACTCTTTCGCGGATACCGATGCTTCGACGGGAAACATCAAGCTGACCGACTCATATGCGGATCAGGAGAAACACTTCCCTGGTGACTCCTGGGACGAGCCAGGAAACAACTTGTATGGTTGTTTCAAGCAACTCTATCTTATCAAGCTGCGTCAGCGCAACCTGAAGGTCCTCCTTTCCGTCGGCGGTTGGACATACTCACAATCCGGTCACTTCAACTTCGTCACTTCTGCCTCTGCTCGTGCAAACTTCGTTAACGACGCTGTCAAGCTCATCGAGGATTATGGTCTTGACGGAATGTAAGCCTTTGCTTCTGCGTCTTCTCCATTGGCTCGTATGCTGATGACAGATGGGATATAGTGATTTGGACTTCGAGTATCCTGCTGACGCCGCTCAAGGTCAAGGCTTGGCTGACCTTGTCACTGAACTCCGCACCGCCTTCAACAATTTGGCTTCCCGCAAAGGCGACTCCACTCCTTACCTTGTTACTGCCGCCGTTGCTGCTGGCCCCGCCAACTATGCCAACCTCGTTGTCCCTAAGATGAATGCTGCTATGAACTACTGGAACTTGATGGTACGTACTAAACGCTAGAAGGAGTAGTTGCAAAACTCATGGGAGTTATTGTAGGCCTATGACTACGCCGGCTCGTGGCTGACGTACGCTGATAACCAGGCCAACCTGTATGGTGGCGAGAGGACTGGTGTAAGCACCGACGCGGCTGTCAAGTTCTATCTCAGCTCTGGTGCCACTGCCAGCAAGATCAACATTGGCATTCCCTTGTATGGCCGTGCCTTTGAGAACACCAATGGTATCGGTCAATCGTACAGTGGTGTGCGTCTCTCTTCCCTTTTCTTGTGAGGTGGAATCCGTCTAATCAATTGCCTAGATTGGTCCTGGTACAATTGAAGCTGGTGTTTACTCTTACAAGGCACTTCCTCGTACGTTCACCTATCACCTTCCTACTTTATACTTGGGACTAACGCGCCTATGTACAGTCGCTGGTGCTCAAATCTTTGAGAATACAACTGATGTAACCTCCTACTCGTACGACTCGGCTAAGAAAGAGCTCGTCTCCTACGACACTCCCAACATCGCCAAACTCAAGGCCCAATACATCAACTCTAAGGGCCTCGGCGGTAGTATGTTCTGGGAACTGTCAACGGACAAAGTCGGTTCGGAATCTCTCGTCGGTGTTGTCGCAAACGTGCTTGGCTCTTTGGATCAGACACAAAATCACATCAAGTAAAGGCCTTTAGTGTGTGACCCACAGAAGACTTGCTAACGCGGACTTTCGTGCAGCTACCCCAACAGCAAGTGGGATAACATTCGCAACAACATGGGTGGTAGCACTCCTACTACGACGGCGCAACCCACGACTTCCCCGACTACTCCTCCTGGTACTGGCAAGTGCTCAGGAATCGCCGCCTGGAGCTCGTCGAAGACTTACGTGAAGGATGACAAGGCTGTTTACAGTATGTGTATTTTGTCCCATTCATAAAGAACGAGCGCTGATGGACTTTTTCACTCAGACAACCACCTCTGGACTGCGCAGTGGTGGACGTTGGGTGACACTCCTGGTAGCGCTGGTAAGTTACTCCAATTTCTTCTTTGACAGCTCCGGTTTCTGATAGTCTGTACAGTCGGCGTCTGGGTTGACAACGGTGCTTGCTGAGGAACCAAGGGTCTCCCGCCCCCAAAACCTTTGCTCTTTTGGATACCAGCTTTCTCATAAATTACTAAGTATTTGCCTGCAAAGCCTCTCCTTGGCACCTTGTCTGGATAATGTTTCACATTCCTTTGGAGATACATACCTCTTTTCTTCTGTTGTCTCAAATATTTAGTATAGCAGTCTGTGAAACCAATGATTTTCCTTTTCCACCAGGAAAGAGGGTGATTGGTATCAGTGATCAGTGAGGGCGAGAAATCCTTGAGAACCCAAGAAGGATAATACTATAAGTATAGAGACGAGCAGAATATGACCGAATTTGGTCTCTCCAGCATCTCCGACGCTTTTTCAAACTTTTCTTGGAGCTCGTGGTTTCCGATGACTTTGGCTGCCTGCGCCATTTGACGTAGCAGCTCGCCTAACCGTCGGAAGACTCGGATTACGCTTCCCTCAAATTGATCCGTCAACTGCAAGAGTTGGTGTTAGTCCAATGTGTCGACATGGGTTGAAAGGAAACCTCACCTTGAGGATGTCAGAGAACGAGGCACCGCGACACCATTGAATGACAGCATCCATGAGCTCGACTTTGAACGAGGATACGTATTCGTTCTCATCGATCGGGAGCTTGGATTCTTTTGATACTTTTGCTATCCGGCGTGCGAACTCTTGCATAACGCGTAGTGGCGCTGCAAGTTCTTCCTTGAGCTTCGTAGTTTGCTCGCTCTGCAACAATCCCCAATTAGCCATGAATTCATTGGAAGAACCATGAACTCACATACCTTTTCCGCAAAAACAAAACAACTCAACAACGCCGCACACTGCTCCGGTGCAAGCGGGTTGAAAACACCATTGAAAATCAACTCCGTCAACAACAGCTCGTCACCAGTACTAATCTCGCACGCCACACGTCCCTTCATGTCCACGATATCCGCCGAGGTTGTGAAATTCAACCGCCGTAGAACACGTTTGCGGCACTTGAGCTCCTCAAGTTGGAGCACATCGTGTGTTGCTTGTATCCGCTTCTTGAGATCCCGGATTTTTTCTTGGTGCGCACGTTTCTTGGCGTAGAGTGTGTAGAGTTGCGGTAGTTGAGGAGAGGTGTGCAGAGGACTGGAGAGCATTTTTGCTTCCATTATTGAAATTTTCTGCATTGAATACTCAGCGTTAGACTGTGCACGCGAGAAGGGGGGAGACATACCTTAACCAACTCTTTAAACTTCTCATCCTTAATCCCCATGTGTTGAATCGGATCTAGGAGCGCAATGCCTTTGGGGAACCGACTCTGCACCTCCAACACGCTCTTCCATAAATGTTCTCGCGCGGGATCCTGCCTCAAATCCTTTGGCACGACGAGCCGCAGATGGCTGATCCCGTCGATCGTTGATAACAGTACGGGAACAATAAGTGGTTGGCCTTTTTGCCCTGGGGGACAGGGTTTGATACCTGCGGGTTGAGCTTCGACCTTGGAGTGGTCTTGGGAGGCCGTGCTGCCTTTTGCGCAGTTGAGGAGGACGTCTACAACATACTGTTCATGTGGGGGGAGGTCTTCTTGTGGCACCGGGCGGTTCTGCCGCCAAGATAATCAGTATGGCAGTGAGGGTTGCGGTGGAATTCGAGGGAATGCGAACCTTGGGCGGCAAGCGTTTTTGGAAGTTAACGACGACACCCCAGCCGAAATCAAGACTCTGGTATTTGATCTTGACAAGTCTGCCGGGGAGAAGGAAGGGTAAGGAATAAGTTGGGTGTGTGATGACTTCCCGGAAGTCGGCGGTCATTTGGTCGAGTTGTTGGCGGTACTCATAGTACTCTGCTACACGTTCTTCATCAGGTATCACAGTCGCATTCTTCGCCTCTTCCTCCAGCCTTAGTTCTACGTGCGTATATGCGTTAGCATTCCATCTGGTATCATGAGAATAAAATCCACACACCATCCTCGAGTTTAGGTATCCCAGCACTACTCTGGAACTGGAAGAAACACCTCTCGAGCATATACTCCGGACTAATCCCCTCCACCTTCATCAGATTCAAAATCATATTGTATCCCAAATGGAACGCTGAATCCAGTCGATCAGCTTCGCCCTTCACCATAGCCTTCGCTGCAGTTGGTTCGAGTTTCTCATCGCACATCATAATCACGACTCCACGATCATCCAATCCACGTCTTCCAGCACGTCCAGACATCTGGATGTATTCTCCCGAAGACAAATTACGGAATTCACGCCCGTCAAATTTGCGGGCGGCAGTAAAGACGACGGTTTTCGCAGGCATGTTCAAACCGATGGAGAATGTCTCTGTCGCAAAGAGGACCTTGATAAGGCCTTCTTGGAAAAGGATCTCGATGACTTCCTTGAGTATTGGCAGCAGTCCACCATGGTGCACGCCAATGCCTCGTCGGAGGAGGGGAAGGAGGTTGGTAATTTGAGGTAGTTCGCGATCGGCTTCGGCGAGGTTGGCAATAGCGTTATTGAAGATGTTGGTGACGAGGTCCTGTTCTTCTGTGGAGTTGAACTCGAACTTGGACATGGTCATGGCGAGGCCTTCACATTCCCGTTTGCTGAATGCGAAGACGATGACAGGGTTGTAGTTTTTGAGCATGATCATTTTGATGATTTTTGAGATGTCAGAGGAACCTGAAAGATGGAGATAAACTGGAGTCCACTGTAGTTAATGGAAATATACACACCTTTCTTGTCCGCTCCTCCCTTCTTTGACTTCCCCTTCCGTCCTTTGCCTGCCTTCGGGTCCGCAGGGTCATCACCAGCACTATCCTGCAACTTCCCCATTGCCTTGCTGAAGTTATCCTCCCGGAACTCCCCCTTCTCGTTCACGACCAAGAAAATACCCTCTCCACCAGCAGGGAAGAGATAGTGTTGTAAAGGGGTTGGGCGGAAGTCGGTATAAACGACGTGACAAGGTTGTTCGTGTGATTTGCATATCCATTCAGCGAATTGCATGGCATTGGGTATCGTTGCGGACAGGAAGACGTAGCGTACTGTATGCGGGAGGAGGATGATTGTTTCTTCCCAAACTACACCACGCTCCTTGTCGCGCATGTAGTGGATTTCATCGAAGATGACCCATGCTACCTCTCGCATAATTTCCGAACCTCGATATAGCATCGAACGCAGAATCTACGGCTTGAATGTGAGCACACAGTGTGATAAGATATCATAGATACTTACCTCTGTTGTCATAACCAAACACGTCGCAGAAGGATTAATCGTTACATCTCCCGTCATAAGACCAACGTCTCCAAATTCTGCAAGCATTTCACGGTACTTCTGGTTGCTCAGCGCCTAGAGAAAGCTCAGGTTAACACTGCATTCCAATGTAAAGTCTGAAGTAGGGCAAGAACCTTGATCGGACTCGTATAAATGACTCTCTGTTTTCTATTAAGACACTGAGCGATGGCGTATTCGGCTACGACTGTCTTTCCTGCACTAGTATGGGCCGATACCAAGACACTCTCGTTTCGTTGGATCGCGTACACAGACACCCTTTGAAAAGGATCCAGCTCGAACTTGTATTCGCGGTCAGGTTTCGCAGGGGGGACGTGCTGCGATATTGGGATATAGTTATACCCTGGCGGCACTGCAACTTGATGCCGGACCTGATACATCCAAGTAAACACCGAGTTGAGGGTTACAGAGGCGGGATAGACGATGCATTACCTGATGACGCAGTTCCAGGCGCGATCCTGCTTCAGTGGTAGCTCCAGTCAAACCAGCGCTCGCAGCGACCTCTCGTTTCGCCTCGGTCTCGAAGTCATCGAGGACAACTGGTTTCGGTGAACCCATCCTTGGTTTTTTGGTAGGACCATTCCCGTCTGGCTGCGCAATGTCCTCCATGTTTGTATCACCATTCTGGTCTGGAGGTCGTGTTGTAGGTTCAGGGCTCTCTGCTTTCCTCTTCAGAGTGGACGTTGGTGTCGGTGGTCGACCATTTTCCTGGGGTGGTTGTTGTTGTTCTATCTTTGTTGCATCTTCAATAACAATGTCGTCGTTGTCGTCTGTAGCGTCGAGGAAGGAGAAAAGGTCGTTGGCACTCATCGGAGAAATTGAAAATAAAACATTTATTCATGATTTCCTCTTCATCACCTGTGTCACACCTGTGACATCAGTCACCCGAACTTTGGCTGAGATGCTCCCAGTTAATAAATTTTGCTTGGAGGTAGAAGCCCTGAACGTTAATCTCGCGACGTTAAAAAACGGGAAGTTGTTTCACCAGCTTCACGAAGGGTGTCGGGCTTGGTGAATCGAGACGACAGCTCTATTACTATTGCGTCTCGATGGTACCTGTGCATTATGCGCATCCCCAAGAGTTCCGAGTCCTCAAGACCTTTGAAACTGAACACCTGCTTCAGGGTGCCACAGCATCCTCCATCACCCAGCCGTGAATTCCAAATCCACGGAATTACCCATGCTGAACAAGAAGTTTCTACCCCTAATGATAATCACTGGATCCCTTCCCAGACGTGCTGAAACCAACCTCAAGGTCAGGCCCATCGACATTGTAAACGTTTTGGTTTAGGGGCACCTGGCTTGACGAGTAGATATATATGTCTCCCTGGGACACCCCACCCCAGCAAAGGAGCATCGTCAGAGAGATGACCTCCGAACATTGATATTGCCACTTGCAATCTTTACAGCTCGTGCTGCATTAACCTTTACTCATGAGGCTCACAAAGCTCCCAGCAGCATGAGATAATACTGACAAGCTTGTAATTCTGTCTAAATCAGATTGGTAATTCCCTGTAGGAAGGTGGTGGCATTGAATGTCCCAAAGCAGTCGTCCTGGTCAGCACTTCGACATGCTCTATGTCTGAGTTTCCACCATTGCCATCATGATTACCATCGTTGCTACGACTGCCACCGACGGCTAGTGAAGTCACAAACCTGGCAATACGCCTAAACCCATCCAGCTGCGCTCGATCAATGCGCGAAAGCTGTCTTGACCTTGTTGGGTTGTTCCCCAACTCTTGAATCTCCGTCTGTAACCGCGAGGCCAGCTGTTGTATACGTTCCGTCGGGTTTACAGAACTGGAGGTCGGATTCAATTTCTTTGTGGAACGGAATGGTTCCATTGACCCTGGTTAAAGAGTTATCACTACCACTATTCGAGCAACTCCCGGACTGGACATTACCTTGGGCGCGCGGAGGACTTATCCACGGACTGACAACCGTGCTGACATCCTTTTTGCTCCGACGCCGATACCAGAACCAGCCTATGCAACCGCCGATAACGAGAAGTGCCACCACCAGACCTGCAACGATGCCCGTAATATTGGCATGATGTAACGAAGCTGAGATTGTCCTGGTAAAAATCTATCAATAATGGAAATTTATTGCAATAGCAACATCGTCGGAACCGACCTGGAAACAGCCGGAGTCGAGGCAAGGGGTGAGCTCGGGGTTGTGCTTGTTAAGACAGTTTCAGTTCTACCCAAACGCATCAGCATTCACCAGGTGAACCTCTAACAACTGTATGTACGTACGAGTGGTGGGACGAAGTATGACTGGTTGAACTCGCATGTGTTTTATGCGCCTTAGAAGAAGTGGACGATGAAGACTCAGCGCGCTCCAACTCTCTTGTGGTGGCTCTTGTAGGACGCGGGTCGTCCGGGCGACGCCTCACTCTGAGATCTCGAGCCGTCCGGTTGCTGTTCATTCGGCCTGTATTTAAAACATCTGAAAAACTTCAGTTATAAAGGGGATATGGCCGTGCTTACCCCTACTGGCATGGACGTCTCTTTGAAGTGTGCCATAATGTGGATTCATCATTTAGGTAGGAGGACCTGTCTCCAGGTGTGCACCATGATGTTCGACCATTTTCTGATATATAGGCCATTCTCAGGTTTTTCATCAGCTAAAAGATCATGATTTCCCGGGCTGCAGTTGCGGTCACTGCGCGAGATGGAAGTTGATTTTAGATCAACTGGCTTGCTCAGAATATTGTATGCAAGAAAGCAAGGTATTGCAGTAATCGGAGGGAGCTTAGACGCAAGCATAAAGCGATGATAGAAATCGTGGTGACAGGTCAACACCGTGCTTGCTAGGACTAAACGCGAGAGTTTGGAACTTAGTTGGCGCCACTGCTGGCGAGCCGGATGCGTGATGTCTGGCACCCGAAGTGTGACATGTCATAGGTGCCAAGTTACAATCAGCAATACCTGTGCATTCCAGTCTTCATCTCTGTTCGTGGCTTCACCAAAGTCCGAACATCTCGTCTCACGTCCGTTGTGGAGGCTTTCGAGCTTTGATTGTTTCAGCCTTAACTTCTCAACCACAATACAAGAATAGGAACGATCCTTTGGTTCGACCTGCACCAGTAATCTAAGCAGCAAACCCCCACGATTATTCGTTCGGTCAGCAACGACGTCCTTCGCATAAGATCCATTGTTACGTGTATACAAATGTTTAGTTATACTTATACAGTCATTTGTGAAAAAGCTGAACTACATGTATAAATCCCTTAGAGACGCAGCTTGGCAGCGGCACCAATGTTGTGCCTGAACCTCAAAGCTTCAGAGGCAGGCTTAACAGCAAGAGGTTTCACAGGTGGGTGACCAATGGCAGTCGCGATGCGGTCAGAGAGACCCTGGTCAACAGCGGCCCAGACGGACACTGAGACGAATTATTAGCGCATCTGTCAATAGAACCAAATTGGGAAATTTCGACTTACATTGCCTAGCCTTGACCTCGGGACTCTTGACCTTGCCGAAGTGACCAGCGACGTTCTTGACATAGGTATCACGCTCCTTGTCGCCCCAGACCTTGAGCCAAAGGGCACGAGGTTGCTCGAAGTCGACTAGGTACAATTAATCAGATCAGCGAGATTGAATGGTTAATTAATCATACTCACGTTCGGTAATCTCGCTTAAATCTCTCCAAGCGCCGTTAATGAAGTTCTCGTGCTTAACGTCGCGCTCGCGGTCACGGACACTAGCATCGATGTGGCCTTTCCTACCAGCGTAGGTCAAAGGCTGGATGCTGCTCTGGTAGTTAGGCCTGTTGCCCTGATTGACGAATGCCATAGGACCATCACGCTGGAAGTTAGCCACAGGCACAATGGGTGCATTCACAGGAAGTTGGTGGTAGTTAGCTCCCAGGCGGTGGCGGTGAGTATCAGGGTATGAGAAAAGACGAGATTGAAGAACGGGATCGGCGGAGGGCTCGATGTAGGGCACAAGGTGAGAGGGGGCGAAGGCGACCTATTAACGTGATGAAAGATAATCAGAATCGTGTCCTGGGGAATCTGATGGTCTAAAAATAACAATTCACCTGCTCGATCTCGGCAAAATAGTTTTGAGGGTTCTCGTTGAGAACGAGTTTTCCAATGGGGCGAAGAGGGAAGTCCTTGTGCGGCCAAACCTTAGTAAGATCAAGAATGTTGTAGCGGAAATTCTCTGCTTGCTCCGGAGTCATGGTTTGCTGTTTTGAGTTCATGAGTAAATCGCGGAGATGCGACTGGACAGTCGGCTATAACTCACGATGTAGACTGTCCAAGAGGGGTAGTTGCCGGACTCGATTGCTTCGAAGAGTTGCTCAGTACCATAGTCCGCATTCTCTCCAGCGAGGCGGGTTGCAGTATCGTTATCAAGAGTCTATAGATATTTCGACACCGAGTCAGATGGAGCATCAATGATAGGACTCAGGCCAACCTTGAAGCCACCATCAGCGCGGCAGTGGACTTGGACGTACGTGAAGGAACCGTCATCCTTGCACCATTTGAAGGTGTGGCCAGAGTAACCATGTTGCTTGTAGTAACCATCAGGAGTTCCTCGATCGGAGAAGAGAATCATCATCTGGTGGATAGATTCGGGGTTTTGAGAGAGATAGTCCTGATTGAAAAAAGAACAGGGTTCAATCAACCGTCACGAAGATGTTACGGCAAGACGACGTACCCAGAACATGTCGGGATCCTTAAGGTGGGTCTGAGGGTCCCTCTTCTGGGTGTGGATGAAATGCGGGAACTTGGTAGGGTCACGGATGAAGAAGATGGGAGTGTTGTTGAAGACCCAATCCCAGTTACCTTCCTCGGTCCTGAGCTTGACAGCAAAACCGCGAGGGTCACGAGCAGTATCGGCAGAGCCGGATTCACCACCGACGGTGGAGAAACGAGCAGTGACGCGAACCTTCTTGCCAACACCTTGGAAGAGGGACTGAGAGGTGATGTCGCTTATGTCGTGAGTGACCTCGAAGTAACCGTGAGCACCGGCACCCTTGGCGTGGACCTGTACAAGAGGGTTGATTGTGGCTCATTACTCGTGGCACGATGGGGCTTACGACACGCTCTGGGATACGCTCACGGTCGAAGTGCGCGAGAAGGTCAATATGGTGGAAGTCTATTCATCGATCAGGATGGGGGAGGTCAATGAGCGTTAATGAAGGGGACAAGCCTTGGAGAAGGAGAGGCCCATGCAAACCAGCCCTCTGAGCCGCGTAAGGCTCATTAACGGGTGCGCCGTTGGAGGTGGTGTAGACAGCACCGTCCTTGTTTTCGAACACAGCTTTGGAAGGCATTGCTCAAGACAATGGGTGATAGTGCAATTAAGAGAAAGAGACTAGATCATCTCCACGTTAAGACCAGACTTATATAGCCAGTATCATGGAACAATTCTTTTCCAGAGGATCATCCCTCGAATGGCCTGACAAACAGGGGTATGGGACTGCACGTGATGTCAGAAGGTGCATTATCATGGCGAGATTAGCAACTTCGCTCACCCCATTGGTTACCGTTCCCTTCATTCATTTCAACGTCCAAAGGACTGCAGCCGTCGTAACCACTGTCGATCGGCTGGTTGTCTGTCATGCAACCACCACATACACGTTGATTAGTATCAATATCGCGTCAGCTTTAGCGAATGCATAGACAACGTTCAGGAATCGATAACGGCGGCTAATTCCAGCAATGACCGTAATAAGTGAGTTCGCGGAGGATAAGACAGGCCCGTTCTCACCTTTGGAATCAGCTGATTGGTATTCTCTGGACATATCAGCTAGACCCATCATGGTGTGGTCATCTGAGTACTTCTTTCCAAGACATCTGATGTTCCGGCCGTCTCTGTCGACCCAACGCCTAGGCTGCGGTTACCTTTAAAAGGAGAGAATGCAATATAGTTGGCATAAGCTTTTCCCCGGTGCGTGACCCCACTCCAAGGTTCGAATCATCTTTTGACGCCTTCTTTCAGAGATGCCGGATAAACGCCAAGGTTGCTAGGATGGCCGACGAACAATACCAGACAATACCAGGTGGCTCAAAGCAGACGACTGGAGGTCGCAGTTTTGGGGGCAAGAGTGGGCATCGGACTTGATTTGGCAATTGTGCCTGTGTCTCAATAGGGAAAGGCCCAGGAGGGGGGTTAGCTAGGTAAGGGAGGCCGAGAGGTGGGTTTCCACACCCCATTTCGCTTAGGAAAGTTGAAGGGCACGGGAGGTGCCTAGACTTGCACCCACTAGAATGTTACCGCCGAGGGGGAATGCTTAGGAGAAAAACGTGCACGACATTTGACGGGTTCTTGATGGCACATAGATAGTACTTTGCTACCTCCGCAATTTGTCGCGCGTTCATGCTTCTAGGGATGGAGACAGCTCGTACACTTTCACTCGGGTCCTTTTCCAATGCGTTCCATTCGCTCCCTGTGGGTCGCTAAATATATGGTTACATTCCAGGCAGAGGGCTGAGGGATGGATTGACAACGAATCTGTGACAGTCTTCTGAATAAAGATGAGATCTCGATGTCGTAACCCAAACTTCCTGGAGGATTGGAAATCGGCTTACGCGGACTTATGAATTAGTAGCCCCCACGAGCAGAGTGCGCCAACAGTCGGGTGAAGCAGCAGATGAAAATTGGAAGTACCATGCTGTGACCTGTCCGGTCTGAGGATCCGAAGATTCAGGCAGTTCCTGGATCTCATCACGCCGTGGAAACGCGGGTATCGCCGAAGAACTGTACAAGACAGAGATGCCGAGTACGGCACGGAACCTTGTTTGGGTATCTGTTAGATACTAGGGTCGGCTTGTCCAAGTTTCGTCAAGACCGTCAAGACTCTCTTCAAAAATGGCAGCAAAAGGCATGTTCTGTTCTCTTGCCTTTCAAACAGCCTACTCACCCTCGTTGGCACCGTTCTCAACGACCTTGAACTGATCCACATGCCCACTTTGATCTATCATCTGCACCTCGATATGAACAACTATAGGTGGAGCAGCCTCCGGCACAAAATACCGTCTCACTCTCGGTCTCCCCGTCGGCGCCGTCCTTAATTGCGCTGATAACAGCGGCGCCAAGTCCCTCTTCATCATTGAACCCTTCGGTTTCGGTGCCCACCTCAACAGACTGCCAGATGCTGGTGTTGGTGACATGGTTGTTGCTTCCGTGAAGAAGGGAAAGCCCGAGTTGAGGAAGAAGAGTGAGTAATTTGTTTTCTCGCAGTGTTTGAAGAGGTTCTGGTCGGGATTGGCGGATGAAATGAGGTTGGTCGTATGGGAGGACTGGATGGGATTAGGGGTCGGGCGGACGCTCGGTGTTGTGTCTACGACGTGCTGACCATGTTAACAGCCATGCCCGCTGTTGTTGTGCGCCAACGCAAAGCATGGCGCCGGAAAGATGGCGTGTTCCTATACTTCGAGGCAAGTGGACTCCGATCGTCTATTGAGGATTGTGCCTGACTGTTAGCAGGACAATGCCGGTGTGATCGTCAACCCCAAGGGTGAAATGAAGGGCTCAGCAATTACAGGTCCTGTTGCAAAAGAATGTGTAAGTGATTAGCGGCGCAGCTTCATTCCTTGATGCTGATTCGAAGTGTAGGCCGATCTGTGGCCCCGTATTGCCTCGAACGCCGGCACAGTCGTCTGATTTGTTGTCTGGGATCGATGTTTTCTTTTCTTCATCATGCTTTCGTGTGTCCTTACAACTACGAATATGATATGCATCACGAAACACCGGATTCAGTCCCACTACGATAGTGGAATGTCGAGAATCGAAGAAGATTAATGTATTATGCAAGATACTACAGTACGAGTCATCAATCAGTCAGTCTGTTGGGGAGCCTCTGAGGCTGCCTTGTCCTTCTCTTTCGGTTTGATCTTGACGCCAAGCAGCTTCGGCTTTGGTTTGCTTGGTTTCGAAGTTGCAGTTGACGAAGCAGGCGGAGGCGACGTTAAGGGAGATGAAGTGAACTTCAGAAGTGAGGGAGGTGGAGCGTCCTTAACTGCTGGAGCAGCATTAGACTTGGCGGTTCGCTGCAAGCTAGGATTGGCCTGCGAATCCAAAGGGGATGCTTGTGGCTTGGGTGGAAGTGAGGGGTGAAGGGGAGCAGGATTTGGTGTCGCTTCCTTAGCATTCTCCAGTTGGCGTAGCTTGGCCTCCATTTTGGCTATTTTAGCCGCCGTTCTGCGCACAAGACTTAAGAGGACGAGGCGAGAACAGAGACAAGAGTACCACGTACCCAATAGGTCTGGATATTGATCCGCTCTTGAGTAGACTGAGTGTCGTTGGTCGCCCAATCTCCATCATCGCCCTCCTTCCCTTGCCTCCAGTGCCTCCGGCAGAATCCAGGGGAGCTTGGTGAGCGTATGTGACGACGATCTTCCGGCCCCGCAAAAGCTTGTCATGAGCCGTCGACATTGCTTTCTGCGCATCCTATCAAATATGCCGCGTCAGCATTTACTTATAAATGCGTTCAAGAGGTATATAGTCTTTGATCCTCCAAAGACCCATCCCAGGCAACTGTATGTACCACGCAACATGGATAAAAGGACATGATGACATGGTGATAATATGGAGCCGTTTTGCAAGGCGAAACCGGAAAAGTAACCCGGGATGAGCGGTGGAGTTCTTTAACTAGAGCAAGGATTGAGACTCACGGTTTCATCTGCATATTTGATGAATGCGTAACCACGCGGTTTGCCTTTCAGAGGACCAGACTTGTGGAAGAGATAGTCAACGTTTGTGATTTTGCCGAATTTTGTAAAGACTTGGACGAGTGTGTACCTGGTGCACGTATAAATGTTAGTTGTTGGGGGGTACTTGACTAGACTTACTCGTCTACAGAAGGGTGTAGATTTCCAACATAGATGCGATCTTTACAGAGCTGAGGTCGCTGGGACTGCGATGACGACTCGGCTTTTGTGAGCTGTTCTTCAAGGTCTAGCGAGGGATAAGATAGATGCTCGTTCAAGCTGGCAGTATTGGATTGCCCTGTAGGCGTCGCAGAAATGAAATGGTCGAGGCAGTCATCGTTGTTCGAGTCCATGCTGTGAAGGCGGACGCTGACGGTCTGATATCTGCGACGGGATGCGTTTGGAATGGGTACCAAAAGGTGAAACCAAGACGCACTAAACCAACGGGCATTAATGGGGTAGTGGTAACCTGGGTCGTTGCCATTCTGGGTTCAACCGAGCTCGACCCGCCGGGGGTTCGATTCCCCCTTAATGCATCTATTAGTTGTTAGAAGTTTCTTTTTTTTTTGAACCCTAGCAAGTTACCACAACACAAAGCAGCTTCTCGAGGCCCGAGGTAGTGCTCTAACAGTGATTGTAATCCTTGGCACTAGCTGGTAGTACAGACGCGGAACAGCAGGGAACGCCCTAAGCTTTGATGGATGATCTTGCATCTGTCTGATTTACTTGTACTCAAGTGTCGTCGTCAAGTTCACTGATGCAATCTACGTTGTGCAACTGTGGGAGAGGAAAGGTTGAAGCTCCTTTCTTGCGTTCCTTTTCGCTCCAAGCACATACCTTTGGACTTTTCCTGCCTTTTATCTTGTCGTTCTTTTTGACTGGACATGACGCTTTCTCCTGCGGGCAAGAAGAAGCTTGCCGCCCAAGGTACGATTGTAGTCAGTGACCATGATCATCTAATCTTTAGCTAACGGCGACTGTTTTTTTTGTGCAAGTATTCCTTTTCTTGATTAACATCGTTGTTCTTGCTCTCGCCGCGCGAGTGAATAAATTCCAAGATTTCTTCTGTACGTATTTATCGGCGCGTTGACTCCTGAGTATACACAACGAGCTAAATACATACTTCATAGTTGTCGCTGATTTGTTCCCCCTTGGTCTATCCATCGCAACCCTAATACTGCTCGTCTTCCTGTCAGTGCTTCTATTCTCTCTTGGACTCTCCAACAACTTCAAGAATTCGCCTTTCATGTCAAAGATTGACTGCAGACCTGTCTTTTTATAATGCCTACACGGGCAGAGCGCACATGGAAATAGGAATCTTCGGGGTTCTGAGCCTCTTCTGGCTCTGTACGTGTATTCTTCGTGCAAATGCTGGAAGTGACGATACTGACGACTTGCTATATCCTAGCCTTCAACGCGTTCTCGACATCACGCTGGCAGCATGTCCCTTTCCATTGTGATTCTATTCCAGCTGGTAAATTATTTGGTGTTTCCTGAACGAGCTGAACATTGAATATGCAAAGATTTCCCAGATGAACGTGCGTGGTGTAAGGACGTTCAAGTCCTCAAAGGATTCATCTGGGTGGAATTCGTAACCTGTACGTTACCTCACTTCCCTATCGAATTTACTCCCTTCTCACGGTCGTGTCGCTCCTGGAAAGGCTTCATCATCGCTTTAGGCACACTCCGTTACGCATTAACTCAGCATAGTCGGGGAAACAAGCATATCTGGCAAATGCCACTTTCGCGGTACCGTCCCGAGCTCGGGAGTACCACTGGGATTGGTGTGGGCAGGAATAGCGACTTCTTGCAGTACGGGAGGTTTGACTGAGTTCTGCGGAACGTGAGGTATTTATTTTTTCTCGCCCTTGGGGTGCCAGTGTAATCGACTCGCGAGACGTGTCGAGTAATGGATGACCAAAGGTCGATGTAGCAATTGTCAGTGCCATCAACGTCTACAGTGTACATACATACATTTCTACCAACACGACGAAGAGCGGGCTTTTTTTTATGGAACTAACACAAAGAAATCATAGCGACGACATTTGCCACAATATAACGTCAACAGCAGTGGGGGGAGTGTATAGAAGAGAACCTGTGGGATGGACCAGCCGTAGTAATACAACATTGGACTTGGGATCGTGATAATACGCAATTCAATCCAAAGGAAGAAAAAAAAAGGGGGAGTAGATTGTCCAAACACACAAAAGATATCACATCAGCCAAGAGATGAAAACCTTGAGAACCGAAGACGAGGGAATGAAGCGCGGACAAGTGACACGAGAAATATCTCAGCCCATGACGCTAGGATAGTTGACACTTTCGCTGAGGTGTTCATTAGCAGGATTGTACGTGAACCCTCTGAACTGATCCTGCACTGTCTCGGAAAGCGCGGAATCAGTGACAACCGAATCCTGTGCCTCTTCGTTGGTGAAGTCGGGGTCGAAGTTGGCAACATCAAGAACAGATTCCTGACGAGAGGAGGGACGGTAAGTAAGATACCAACGAACGTGTAATGGTCGATCAAACGTACAACACTCGGTTTAAATGGTGGTTGGATCTTCTTCGCAAGCAAACTGTAAAGGAGATCCTGATGAGTCAACGCATAGAGTATGAAACAGAGCGGAAACCGTACCGATTCCAATCAATATATTTAGCAAAGAACGGATGCCGCTTTATTTCTTCACCACCGTTTGCGCCCAAACGTCTTGTTGGGTCACGTTGGAGTAGGCCAATCATGACGCTCCTTGCTTCTGCGGACATATCTGGGGGGAAGTGGAGTGGGTCGGTGAGGATGCGCTGATACATTGTGTTCACATTCTCATCATAGAAGGGTGGCAGACCAGTCTAGAATTAGAGGGCGTTGAGACACTTCATAGAGTATAAAAAAGGGTTGGAACAGACCATCATCTCATAGAGAAGCACGCCTAACGTCCACCAATCCACCGTCTTCGTGTATCCCTGGCTTTCCAGCAATTCTGGTGCAATGTACTCTGGGGTGCCACAGAAAGCTAAAGGAGAAGTGAAGTTCAGTATACGTGCAAGCACAGGCGCCCATTATGTCTCACTGTTCGTTTTTTCAGTTTCAGACATGTTGAGTTTGCAGAGGCCTGATTGTCATCTTATCAGCATCGCGCCACACTAGATAACCCTGGCTCTTACCGAAATCGCACAGAGCAATATGGCCCGTATAGTCGAGCAGAATGTTTTCGGGCTTGAGGTCACTGCGCATCATTAATCAGACAAGTGTCTGTTGTCCTGAAACAGTTGGATATCACATACCGATATACGACATTAAACCCGTGGAGGTGCTCCAACGCACATAGCAACTCGGCAGCGTAGAAACGACTCCTATCTTGATCGAACTTTCCTTCACGTTGTAGATGATAGAATAGTTCACCCCCGTTGACTTTTGCAAGTTGAAAGTTAGACGGTAGTGGCAGCGACTATGGAGATGCTCACCGAAGGACATCACAAGGTAGAGTTTATCGGGGTTTTGGAAGGAAAACTTAAGTGGGACAATAAATGGACTGTTCACCAGGGCGAGGACTGTACGTTCTGCCAGGATGTGTGTAATTTCTCCTGGGCGTTGGGCAATGTGTGCCTTGCGGATCGTCTTCAAGGCATAGATACGCTGCGTATCCTTTTTCCTGACTTGCATGACCTTGCCGAAGCTGCCCTTGCCAATGACTTTAAGGAGATCAAAGGCTTCGATGGTGAGCGGTTCATTACGGCTGGGTTTGAAGTCAATCTTGAGGTGGAACGAGCCAGAACCAGCAGTGGCGGTATACCACTGATCTGAAGCATGCTAGGATGTTCGAAAGTGATGATGATCAATAGTCGTAACAGGCTTATGAGCAACGAAGGACCCACATGGCCGTCAAGCATAGGCGTCAAATCGACACGCGCCATGAGCAGATCATTCCCCATATCGTCCTGGCCCTGTACTGGCGCAGTGCGGAGATACGACGAAACGGATATGTTGGATGTGCGAGAAACATCGCTGACAATCAGAGTCAGTCTCTCTGCATAGGTAGGGAGTTGGAATGGGAAAAACGTACAACTGGGCGCGGTAATTCCAGACAGGGTTGGAGAGGTCGCCGCCGAGAGCGTCAATCAAGATCTCGTTCTTATCGAACTCGAGGACAACGTAGGGCAGCCACCAATAGCGTTTGCGCTGGAGGCTCTCCCTGTTGCCAATCGAATTCCGGGGCACAGACTCTAGTGCTCGTTGGATCACTTCGGGAAGTTGGGCTCCGGGTGGTAGTGCCAGTCCCCGGCCTGGGAAGCAGCATGAGTAAGGTGCTGATGACGTTGCAGAAGCGAGTCCGCTCACCAGAGAAGATGCGAATGGTGAGCATGCCAGACCTGAACTGGTCAGAGCCATTGGGAGGCTTTGGGGTTGTGGGACGTGAAGGAATAGGGGTGACGGATCTGGAGATGACGCCATTCTCCCTTGGGTCCTTGGGTTCTGGAGGGGATTGAGGCCGTGGGGGGGTGAGTAGAAGGAGACAACGCACTCTTAGCAGAGAGTTTCCAGGACATGGTGGTGGTAGGAGGACAAGAAGTAAAAGTAATGTGAGTAATATTATTGGGGTGGTATTATCATTACATAGCCACTTCCTCCTTGATCGGATTACCGCTTTTGCAGATCCTCTTCTGCGCGCCTACATTCCTCCTGGAATCTCTCAAACACCGACTCTGAAATACTCTGTGCAACGTTCTGCATACTCCCGTGAGAAGGAGAACCATCTCATCCGTATGCACACTTACCCGCACTCGGATAAATGGGTCTATCACACATATGGTGTGGAATTCCCATCTCTGCAGCGCCTTTGCATCGTGTAGTGCCAGGTCGCGTTCATGTATACAACTTCCAGGCTTGAAAGCCCCCCGTTCAGGCATATGGGAACTATCAAGCCTTTTCGCGACTTCTTCTAACGGTACTACCTCTGAAGGTGCGCGTGTGATGATCCCGCCCAGTCGGATGTCAACCATTTGCCTGGCGGGATCAAACTCTGCCCAAAATCTGCTCCGAGTTAGCATTAGCATATCTCACCAGATGGGATGAAGAGACGCACTTGAACCAATCAGCGAATAGTGCTATTGTAGATATCTCATCATTGCCAGGCATGGGGATTAGTTGCGCCTGGCTGTTGAACCGTAGATCACACAGAACTTGTGGTTTGCGATTCCAGAAGGGGTGCGCCCTCACATTCGGCCCAAGATTTTCTTGTAGATTTGGCAACAGACCCCGGCTCTGTCCATAGGTAAGCCCATAGGATGACTTGAAGGCAGAACCTAACTTTACCTGCAGGAATCCAACCGTCATCAACGCAAATGTGTAGCTGCTGAACGATAGCTCTTCTCCCTTCTTCGGACTAGGTGAATTCAGGCCCAGGGGTTTCGCCCATCGCTTTATTGCTATCAGCAGCCTTCTCAAGTGTGGTGAGAGCCTAGCATAGTTTTTGAGCATGATGGAATTCCAATATCCTGGTTGGTCGTTGACATTGATGTCGCATTCAATTTTTGTATGTGGATCCTGGAATTTGACTGTGCTTCAATTGGTATCAGGACTTCACAAGGGAGAAAGAACTCGCACCAATGGGCACGGCCGCCGGTATTGGAACGACTTTGGTGAATCCGGCGTGCTTCAGAGCGCCGGCGAGTATGCTAAGTGATTGCACGATTAGCCTTGACAATTTAGGTCCAGAGTGATGACGGACTTGAGCTTGTATATTTCTACGCAATGGCATTAGCAGCCGGTGACAGAAGTGGAGGCTATCAGCGTACTTGGCAGCTGTTTTCTGTCCGAAGGATCAAACCCACGCGGCCGCGTGAGGTCCTGGGGGCACTTGGTAAGGAACTAGTTTTGACAATAACAGGAATTCGCGAAGTACTCACACGAACAATCAAATCTATGTCGCTCTTGGTCGATGACGCGCCATATCTTTATGACCTGCAATTAGGCTTTCCAATAATCTAAATCGGTGTAGGCACACGTACTTGATACTTCCGAAGGTGTGCACCCGATAACAGGAACCAAACCTTGAAACGGCTTTTTGAACGCGAGCTAGCACGCCTGCTCGTAGTTTCCGCACAGACTCATCGTTCGACTATTAAGGACGCAGTGTGAGGCACTCAATCTAGATACAGGGTAAGTTTACGCACATAGAATATTGCTTCCGGATGTTTCTGGCTCAACCACCATCGCAGGTCTTTCTCGTCCTTTTTCTTGTTCTGGATGCTCTTCTGCGGGAGGCGTTTCGAACGTGGGGCTTTTTCAATTGCTTTGGGGGGAGATAGTAGTAGTTCTGGGGGTTGGAGAAGGATAGAGGGCGTAACGGCTTCCCGCAAAGGACGTAGGGCGAGTCTGAGTGCAGTTGGTAGCATCAAGCTCAGGTTGGAATTGACGTCACTGCCAAAGAAAATGTTCGGTTTTGTTTGTCCACGTTTGTTGCACTGTCTCCCATTCCTATAACTACAAGCAAGTCCAATGCACCAAAATACAGGATGATGTAGGGTATAATAGAGTACATGCACAGGGCGCCAGAGATAAGCCGAAATGTAATAGATATAATGTGTAATCATCTATCCCTTCCGAGGTGAGCTGGCGGGCGACCCAATGGAAGATGATGCAGGTCTCTCCAGTCGGTTGTGCAACCTTTCGAGCTCCCTTTCAAGACTGTAGAATGTCAGCCCAAGTTGGCTAACACACGTTGGAGAAGCTTACTTGAGCGCTCGTTGTTTGTAATCCCCAGCTTCCCTCGTGACACGCCGGTTTGCGGCCTGTAGCTCATGCTCCTTGGTTTGCTGTGGGTTTTTTTATCAACACCGGGTGCTTTGGGAGGGGCTTTAGTAACGTACCACCGTATCCAAAGCCTTCCTCAGATCTTGAATACGAGCTTCATATGCCTTCCTCTCCTCCTCAAACTTCGCGCGTGTTCGCTCGAGTTCCGATTGCTGGAACTTGACGTCCTTTGCCAATTTCTCAGCAGACCGGCCAAGCGTACTCTTCTCCCGGATGTTCTGATTCAGCTGACTCGTAAGCTCCTCCACCCTACTCCTAGAAATCGTTGGCCGGGGAGAATTGGCGTATGATTTAGTCTCCAAATCGACAATGCGGACGTTGAGCTCCTTGACTTGCTTTTCCAATTGCGCCTTTGGAATATTCACAACACTGAGTTTTTCCTTGCTACGAATCTGAGCTGAAACTTACATTCTGACGATCAAGCTCTGCATTTTCCCTCCTCACCCTTTCAAGCTCGTTGAAACACTCAGTTGCGTAAGCCTCAGCCTTCTTCATTCTATCCAGCGCTTGCTCGACGCGATCTCCTTGCTCTTCCAATGTCCTCTCGAGGTCCTGCTTCTTGAGCTGCAACCTCTGGAACTCCGTATCCGTCATCGTTTTGGTGGTATCCACGTGGTCGAGCTTAATCGTCTCCAACTCAGCTTGAAGCGCACGACGTGCCTTTTGGAGCATGGCTCGCTCTGCCTCGGCGTCATCCAACACTCCACGTAGTTCACGGACTTGTTGATGCAACGCGACGATCTGTGCCTGCTGTTCAGTCTGGGCCTGTGTTGATGCCTCGAACGCCTTGGTAAGGTCCTTGATCTTGGTATCCATACGCTCTTTCTCCTTCTTCCATCCTCCACTATTATAAACCTCATCGTCGTAGCGGAGTTGAAGTTCATCAAAGTCAGACCGGATTTTACGATTCTCTTCACGAAGCCGACTCAAGCTCTCTCGTTGTGACTGTAATTCCTCGCTCAACTGAGCAAGTTCAGCTACAAGCCATCAGTAAAAACCTATGTCGTGAAGGACAGATGCGTTTGTACCTTGGTACTTCTTGCGAGTCTGGTCAATCGTAAAGTCGCGCTCGGCAAGGTCCTTCTGGTGTTGTTCTCGTTCATCTTCGAGTTCTTCTTCGAGACGTTTCTGGATTACGGCGAGGTCAGAAGCCTCGCGCCCTTCTTCCTCCAACTTGGACTCTATTGATCGCAGCTTCTTCTCCGCGGCCTGATATTTTTCTTTGATGGCCTTATTCTCGGCTTTGGCATCAGCAAGTGCTTTCTCTGCGGTCTCCAGCGTGCGGCGCGCTATAAACGTTTGTTAGGATATTAGTGTATGTCATTAAACCGTGGGCTCACCATAAGCTTCACCACGGGCGGCGGTTGCTCTTGCGATTTCTGTGGCTTCGAGGCGCTCCAGGTAACTTTGCTCCTTCTGTTGATAGGTTTCAATGACCGCCTTGAGCTCTATTGGTACATGGTGGTTAGCGAAATCATTTGCAAGGCCAAGGCGTGAGTTTCACCAGATTTGGCAGCGGCAGACGTAGTGGATTTGAGCTCGTCGTCTTGCAGTTTCTTCTGGAGCTGACGCTTGGCATCTATCGTTACTTGAGCTCGGAGTTCAGCCGAAATGATGTTGGTACGCACTGCTAGCCTCATTCCTGACACCCTCAAGTTGTTCGCGCAAATCAGCCACCTCCTTCTGGAGCTGCTTCTTGGCATGCGTAAACTCGCGAATCTGACCCTTTTGTGCCTCAATTTCAGCCTGAGCCGTCCGTTGTTGTACGAGCTACATAAGGATGAGTTATCATGATACTCTCCAATTACTTCTACTGATTGCTCGATTACTCACCAAGGCTTTACGAGACTCTTCCAAACGAGAGTAGCTATCTCGTTCACTGGCGATGGTCTTCTGGAATTTGGCCCACATTGCTTGGATGCCCTCGACTTGGGCAGCCTCAGCGGTTCTGCGGGCATCAGCCTCGTCCTTCAGTAACTCCGCCAACCTCGAGTTCTCCTTCGTCAACCTCGCGCGATATTGTTGCAGGAATTGTTTGGAACCGTCGCTGTTTTCGAGCTCCGCGGAAAGCTCCCTGAGAGATATCTCAAGATGGTGGCGAACGCGTTCAGATGCTGCCATCTGGAGCTCCAGTACCTGTACATGTTGCTTCAGGGCCGCAACTTGTCTGTCACTGTTGGCACGAGCTTGCTGAGCCTCACGATCAACTTGGGGGGTGGTTGGCGCCGCTGTAGATTTGTTCTTCGTTGGCGTGAGATTGGCGAGTGTTTGGAGTTCGCTAGCGCCGCTCCGCCGAGGGGTCTTCCGTGACATCTCGCGCGCGAGCATATTGTCAACCATCTGCAGCTCCTGCAACAATCGGTCCTGGAAATCACCGTCTCTGGGGGCGCTCTGCATGACGAGGCGACGAATCTCGGCGTGCTGACGTTCGATGTTTTCCCGAATCTTTGCAGCAGTCGTCTTGGCCATTTCCGCCTCTTCCAACTGTTCCTCTAACTGAGTGATGCGTGACTCGTATTGGCGCTGGACCTTGGACAACGAATCCGACGCAACACTCTCGTCTGCAAGTCGCTCTAGTTCTCCTTCCAGATTCTCCTTCGCCCTTTGCACAAATGCAAGCTGCTCCGCTATTTCGTTCGTTTGGCTACGGGCGCTTTCAAGCTCAGAGCGTAGGCGTTGAGCTTCGAGAGCAGCGGTATCTCGAGCTTGACGTTCTTTTTCAACGTCGGCGAGCGCGCGGGCTGCTCTCTCTTCCTGCAACTTGATGTTCTTCTCCTTGTTCCGTAGCTCCAGTCGTTCCTTCTCCGTTTCCCTAGCCAAGTCCTCCGCTTCCATCATCAACCGACCTCTCGTCTTCTCCAAGGATCTTATATAGGTTTGATTTTTCTGTAACTCGAGCTGGGCCTCAGCAAGCTGACGGTCTGTGACGCGTTTGGCCTCTTCCAAGACATGAACGTGCTCAACGATAGTCTTGTCCTGCTTGGACTCAAGCTGCTTGATCTCCCACTCTCGGTTCTTGAGATCCGTTAATGCCTTGTTGAGCTCGCGGTCGAGCTTGACGTTGCGATCCTTGAGTTTGATCAGTTCGGCCTTCTGTGTAGCGCATGCCTTTTCGAACTCTGCACGTTTAGTTGACTGGGCGTCGAGTTCTTTGCGGACGGTTTCGAGCTGGCGGAGATTACTTTCCTTCTCGCGTTGATGCTCGAGCACAACGTCCTCAAAGTCCTTATAACGGGCTTGTGCAACGTTCAACTGCCGCTCCAAGTTCTACGGGCGAGTCAGTCCATGAAGTGGGTCAACATATGGTGTACTCACCTCCTTGTTCTTGAGGGCTTTTGCTAATTGAGTATCCATTTCAATTTGTCTCGTCCTGAGCGACTGCAGTTCTGATTCAATTGTGCGCTTCGACTTCTCCAATTCTGCAAGCTCCGTTTTCGCCCTCGATAACTGGGACGACGCCTCACCCTCGCGCTTAAGGAGCGAATTATAGCTCGCCTCGAGGGACCGATGGTCTCTAATCGCATTCGTTTTCTCGAGTTCAAGTTTGCTCTGGGCCTCAAGGGCGGCTCTGCGAACTTCCGCAAGCTCCTGTTTCAAGTCGCTGACCTGACCTCGTAAGTCCGCGAGCTCGGCCTCTTTGCTCTTCTCTACCTCATTACGACGCGTCTCCTCGCTGGTTTTCGCTGCCAAGAGCGATCGTAGATCATCAAACTCCTTCTGCAAAGCGGTTCGGAGTGACTGTTCTTGGGAATGGTCATGCCTTTCGGTTTGAAGCTGAGCCTCGAGCGTCAACTTTTGACTACGTAGCTCAGCAATCTCTTGCTGCCTCCTTGCCGCATCAATCCGTAAGTCTTCGAGATCTTTTGACAAAACTCGGATCTGCTCCTCTTTCTTCGTGATCATGTCAGCATAATCCGTCGCAGAGCGCGTCACTTCTGCCAGCTGTTCCTTGGCCAAGCGAACTTCATCTTCCAAGTTGGCTGATTTGGTCCGGATAGCCTCCCTATGACCCATTGAGGCGATCTACAGAACTGGGAAGACATGGTTACTTACTTTGCTTTCTGCTCTGCCTCGAGTTTTCCTTCAAGGTCCTTGACACTGGAATCCAACCTCTCCCTAGTGCGGCCCAAGTCTTCTTCCTGTTGCATGGCAATATTCTTCAGCTCTTCCCCAACCTTCCTCAACTCTTCCTGATTCTGTAAAAGGGTATCGCATTCCTCTCTCGTCCTGTTCAGCTCCTCCACCAGCTCTGCCTCCCTCTCCAACCACTCCTTCTGCTCTGTCTCCATTCGCACAAGATGTTCTGCAGCCTGGTCAAACGCAGTCTTCAATGACTCGTACTTCTCCTCGCTTTCCTTTTGCAATTTCATAGCACGATCGAGCTGTGAATCAAGCAGATCCAAGTCGCTCTGCATAGCGGCCACTTCCTCCTCCAGCTCACTTTCACGCTTCTTGCTCCGTTCTAGCAAAGCGTCCTTGTCCAATGCCAAAGCCCTCTCCGCCTCCAAAGCCTCTTCCACCTTCCGCTTCTCGGACTCCAAGGACATCTTAAGACTCTCCAACGCCTCACGTTCCTTCTTATCTCGTTCGGCCCTCTCCTTAATCAACGCCAACTCAGCCTCCTTCTTCCGCAACTCTTCGTCGCTCCTTGTGGCAGCCAGTAGTGGTCTAACCTTGGTATAGAGCTGCCACCACGGCCATTCTCTCAACTCATTATACACTCTCGCATTCCTCTGTATGGTCCGAATCGCCATCGCCCTATTTAGAATCTTCTTCATCTGCCTCCTTGCCATCCACATCCTCGCAGCCGCTTGTAGACGTGTAAAGGTATCGTACAACAACATATCCCGACGCTCTTCTAGTTCCGCGAGCACACCGGCCTTGAAGAAAATCTTCGAAGTACCAATCTTGTATATGCTCTCGTCTAGCTCCAGGACATTGATCATCCTACGACATGCTTCGCGCCCATCCATGTATCCGCGGGGTATAATTCCAGGCGTCAGGATTTCGTACCGCTGGCGGAATTCCACGAAGGGAAGTCGATTAGGGTATCCAAGGCGGGCGATACGAATACCTTCCAAGACACCATTACAACGTAGTTGGTCGAGGACGAGTGGGACGTCGATGCGATTTGGTTTCTTGTAGTTATTCGGCACGATACAACGAACGAAATGGGGCTGTGTCGAGCGGAGTTGGGTCATGAGACTAGACAACTGCTCTTTGTGACGCTGACCGACGGTACGGAAAGCTCCTTTCTTCAGCGTTCTCTTCTTGCCCACCGAGAAGACGTTGTTGGGACCGCCTGGAACCGGGGTGTCGCTGTATTCTGCAAAGAGAGTCGCGATGTACTTCTCGGAAGATGCAGCAAGGACGCGTGTAAGGTTGTCATTGAGTGGATCTTTGTTCTTCTCCAACCATCCCTCCGTGCGATAGTCGACCTTGGCAGCGTAGTGCTGGATAATGAACCCTTGCTCAAACCGGGAAGGTTCATACTTGTCCTTGCCTGGGTGACGGTACTCCTCATCCTCATCATTGCCAGCCCAGAGCGCATGCAGCTTGTTAGTAAAAGTAAGATCGGTGGCTTTCGGCATGATACACTCTTCATCTAGACAACTAAGGATACCAATCACGTTGCCACTGGATTCTATGAGGTCGATGGTTGGTTGGAGGTCTAAGCCGAAGTTGACATAGTCCCATTTGATGTGTTCACGAGCATACTCCTCCTGCTCGAGAATGAACATGTGGTGATTAAAGAACTGTTGCAACTTCTCGTTTGTATAATTGATGAGGAGCTGCTCATAGCCGTTGATCTCGAATATTTCGAAACCGGCAATATCAAGAACACCGATGAACGTTGACTTGGATGAAGGGCGGTCCAGTGCGCGGTTGATTTGGTCCACTAGAGCACCGAACGATTTCTCGTACAGGGTCTTGCAAAGTGCAGCAAGTTCATCTAATGCCTGTTGACGTGTCCGAGCCTGGGTAACCCACTCCCGTCCAGCAAGGGCTCGAGGGCGCAAGACTGCCCGTGTAAACTCGGCGAGGGGGATGCCTAATAGGTGGCAAACCCGTTCTGCTTGCGATGTATCCGGCATCATGGCATCGTCTGCCCGCGTTGAGTTGATGAGGATATTACCAATATGGAGAACAGCCGCAACCACTCGAAAGAGATCAAATTGTTCCGCTGGTGTGAATCCGACCACATCCAGGGCGGCCTTTGTTAAAGTCAGTTATATGGAAGGGGATAGGTTCTAATGTAACTCACCTTCAACGCACTCCACTCCTCCCTGTCATCAACCCCATCAATTTCCCGTCGACTCTTGTTGAGGAATTCATAATCCTCGACATCTCCGTCGAGGAGTAGCTCGTCTGAAGACTGATTTAGATCACACCGAGTCCAGGACGATTCAGTACATACCTTTGAGTGGACCACCTCCAGCGAGCAACTGATAGAACACATGGAAATTCCTCTCAGCCTCATTCCTATAAACCACTCGACTCTTCTCCAGTAAATACCAATCGATATTCGCTCCAGCAATACTGCCATCGGGGGCGAACGAAATCCGTACAAACTTGCCAAACCGACTCGAGTTATTGTTACGCTGCGTTTGAGCATTACCAAAGGCCTCCAGAATCGGATTAGCTTGCAAAATCTGCCGTTCGAGCAGCCCAAGACGGCCTTTGGACGTCAATTGTGATGCGGTTGTAGATACAGAAGTTGAAGAGAAATGACTCTTCCGCG
This sequence comes from Podaxis sp. C-F-101400, assembly GCA_018524895.1. Lineage (NCBI taxonomy): Eukaryota > Fungi > Basidiomycota > Agaricomycetes > Agaricales > Agaricaceae > Podaxis > Podaxis sp. C-F-101400. The sequence continues at coordinate 72,936 of JAEUWR010000361.1, read as the reverse complement.
TCGTATTTCTCGAAAGTCCCGTCGAAGGCACGGCAGCCGTTGATCCGACGGTCCCATTGCGTGAGTGCGTGGGTGGCGGGGGGACATGTGTATCCGTAGCGATAGCGGCAAGATATTGAATGACCTTCTTTGTGCTCTCTGTCTTCCCAGCGCCCGATTCTCCACTGCGACCAAGATCAACACCAAATCAAAGGGGTTGCATATACAACGCACGTAATCAGGATACTCTGATTCTCTCTCTCATCGCCCATATTGACCCAAGCACGTTCTGCAACTGCAAAAATATGTGGTGGGTTGTCGTCTCGCCGTTTATTACGATATTGTTGGATTATCGCATCCGTGTAGAGGGGAAGATTCTGATAGGGGTTAATGGCGACAAGGAATAAGCCTGAGTACGTCTGCAATCATCACTGATTAGCCTCGGACTTGAAAGGACGATACTGAATGTACGCACGTAGATAGCACCTGAATAGTACCTTAGTCGAAGATTATGTACGACGCTTGCTTCGTTGAGGAACGTCAAATCCGCGATATCGTCCACCCGGTCAAACTTTGGTGGGTTCATCTTGAAGAGGGAATCAAATGGAACTCTCCGGATCTGCCTCTACGTTCAAAACACAATTCATTATTCGGCGCGAGTGCGTACGAACCTCCCCTCCTTCCATTACAACTTCAGCAGCCTCCTCGTCTTCGCTGTGTACCCATCCTGGGAGATACCCTTCCTTGACATCGGGGACCCAAACCTGTGTCGGTTGTCGGGCTGCCTCTGCAGCAATAGATGGCCGGGGAGCAGCCATGGGACGGTGAATGTAGTAGACAAGGAAGGTATGCGGTCGAGTGCCAAGATGCACGACGCGGTCTAATGTGATCCCGTGACCTGCATTTCAACCAACACTGACTATTTCGGAAATGTCGCATATTCACATTACACAACTAGAACTAGACAGGTACCGTACTACAATAAATACTCTCATAAACACCCCGCGTACTATACATCATCATGCCGTCCTCGCTTTCGGCTCGAACTCGACAACCATGGCATCTGGCCAGGGCGTCACAAGGCCAGAAATGTTGACGTATTGTCGGTGCTTGGTTCCATGCCAATCCTCATCGAACCTGCAACAACTATTAGTACGCCGTACATTGTCTCAACATGGCCATGTCTTACTTTGTGAGCCTCCCAGATTCTCCTGATGCTCGTTTTAAGCCTTCCTGGCTCAAGATGGTACCAATGACCACTGGCGCCACTGCCTCGAAGAACTTGGGTGTGAGCATACCATCTTGATATGGCGTCAAGATGCCTTGCGCATCGGTTTGGCGTGTATAATTGGGCTTCCGTCCGAGCGAATCCTAGTTTACGAATCAGACCGTGTTGTATTCCAAAGGCACGAATCGGCTTACGTTGGCCTTGGCAATGTCAACGAACACCCAATCATGAGCTTCCAGCCGCTGGTTAGGGAGAGAAGCCCCTGCCTGCGCTGTACGATACACCCCAGCAAACTGCACAAAGTTCTTATCAACATTGGCGGCAAGTGGCTGGTAAAAGGCGACTTACGATAGGATTGAGACGAAGCGCCTCACGAACATACCCCATGATCCTAGCAGACCCATCCCTCTCCTTTGCCAGGAAGATATCTACAATTTCTTCCCTAGCTTGCGCATTTTCTTCCTCGAGGAAGTAATCTACCACTTGCGCGATAGCTTTGGAGAACAACGCCGCGGTAGGTACAGTAGCGTAGAAAATATTGATCGCTAGCTTTGTGTGCGAAACTTCCCAATCGATGTTTCCACGAAGCGTCCGCAAGAATTTAACACTGTCGGATTTCTTTGTGAGCTTGATGTATTCAAGCACATCTCCTGCAATGCTTGCCTACCTTGACGTCAGCCATGGTTCTATCTGCACTTGAGCTGGATTAGGACTCACAAAGTGGCTATCAGCATCGTCAAGGCGATCCTTAATGATATCAATGATTTCGCTGGCCGTTTTCTGTGACCTCTCCCGGAGCCTGAAGTCGTGGATTGGATCAAAGTTCATATATATATACCGAGCAATATCGGCGAATTGGTCGCAAGTATCTTGCTCGTACCACATGCCTTGCGGATTGCAGAACGACTTGAGCGGTAAACCGGCCTGCGAATCTCCCGTCAGAATCGAAGGGTTCGTCATTACAAGTGAACACAGTACTTACGACCTCCTCGCAAATCCAGTGAATGGGCAATAAGTTGATAACGTCCTTGACGATATCAACATAGCACACATCGTCCCGTCCAACTTGGTCAAACTTCTTTTCTTGCAATAAAAGCTCGGTCTTATCCCCGAAGTACTTGGCCCACCTGTCCCCTGCAGTAATTGACTCTGTGACCCGAGCTTGCTTCTGCTGGATGACGCTATAAATGGCGTCTCTCTTATCGCCCTAATCGAAGAATAAGTCCGGCGTGAGGTTGACGTTACAACAGAGCACGCACCCATTTCTTCCTCAAGATAGGCTCAACAACCTTCTTTTGGCGTTCGGCGACCCTCGAGGTAAATTTTGCCGCATCTGTCGTCAAAACCTTCTTCGCACCTTCCAGGTCATCTACGACCTTCCATGTGCGGTCCTCGATCGGTGGGAGCGGTGCCTCACCCTCGGGCAAGAGCTTCTCCAGCCGGGCAGGCCACCTGTATTTATTCACAGACCCGTCGTTCCTCTCCTTCAGGGTCGTGTACATCTTTTCGGGGATGTTGAAGGGGAAGTGCGCAAGAGCAGAGCCAGCAGGGTATTGGTCCGGGAGAGTCCTGAAGAGAAGTTTTGTCAACATTCCACCGTAGGAGCCGTCCTCTTTGTCGTATTGGCAATCTTGGTAGCCCCAAGCGGTGAGGTTGAAAGCTGGATTACATATTCAAGAGAGTGCCTCGCAGAAGGAAGAGGTAGCACATACGCGTGAAGTCGGTGGTAAGGAAGCGGTCTCCACGAGTCAGGCAGACAGCATCAGCGAGGATAGCCCTGGAGATAGTATAACCCGGGCACAATCCGGCACCAGGTTGAGGAATTTTGGCTTCCTCTGCCTGAAGGCCAACATGGAGCTCAAGTCTGTCGATGTCCTTGTACAGCGACTCGGCCGCCGTGTGGATCTCGGGATCAGGATTCCACTCTTTAAAAGAAGAGTAGGCTGAAAACTTATAAGTCGAATATCCCTGAGCGGTTTATTTGGCAACCTACGTTTCAGTCCTATGAATTTCCTAAACTCGTTGAGCTAGCAACGGTTTGTCAGCCCCCAAGGACATTTGATCAAACACGTCTCAGAACATACCGAGCAGGTACCCCATACACGGGATTGCATGATTCCAAGGACCTCAATCACCCTCATACATTCTGGAATTCCGCGGGCCTTGAAAGCACCAGCAACGTCACATGTAGCATCCTGAAGGATCTCGGCAAGATCGGCATCTCTGAAGCGACCGTCAACACGAGACTTTCTGTGTGCGAAACTTGGCGTCAGCATCAGGCACCCGAGAATATAATTATCCACTAACCCGCCGAACGTCCACTCCCAAGGCGGCAACTTCTTCATGTTAGACGCGAAGGTCCCTGCCTCCTTCTTGAAGGCTGAAATACTCGCCATGCTAGCATCCTTGGGGAACAAAGGTCCGAATTGCTCCTCAAGCCACTTGGTATTTTGCTCCGAGAGCGTCGAATGCCAGCGGTAAAGTAAGTTGAATTCGATGGAAACGACGTTTCCTTCACCACGGACAGCAACGCTGTGATTACTCTCTCTCATGTTCTACAAAATGTCTGTTAAACCGGGCCGAGGGAATGCCTGACGGAATGTGCGCTTACCATGAGAGGGTCCAGCCTCCAATCACTTCCGTCCCGTACAAGGCCGAGAATCGCCCCAACGTAATCTGCGGGATGGTTTTATTACGCGATTGCTGACTGGATACGAAGCGATCAAAGCGTACCACCGAGGATGATGTGCATGAAATATCCGCAGTTGACGAGGCGAGTGCGGTGGAAAATTTCGGCATCTTGGATTTTCCTTTGCTCGTCTGAGAGGAGAGAAGGGTCCTGGAATTTCTGGGACTCGTTGATATCCAACAACCTCTGTGCAATGTACTACGGAAGGGGATGGTTGAGTCTGTGGAAGAGGAAAACAGAAAGGATACACTAGTACATACATTGTGATTGCGGTTGAGAAGGACCAAGAGGGCACAACTGGCAGGAGGCATCATCAACAACCGACCATCCGCGAAACAGTCTGGCTTGAGCCTTCCAGTGCCATCATGGGTCCGGATTTTGTTGACTTCATCCTCAGAGCTGCCGTAAAGAACACTAAGGTCGAGGTAGCTGCTGGCATCGTTAATTCTCCAGTTATCACGATTTGTATTGAAGATGCTATGAATAACAAGGTCGGCGAAGGCGAAGAAAAGAGCGGAGATGCCATCAGGATGGGGAGTGAATTTATCACGCTTCAACAGGGTGTCGAAAACAAGGTTGGGATCGGGTAGCGTTGTTTTCGGAGTGAGGTTAGTCGAGGGGACGGACCGCGCATAGGGTGAACCGGCCTTTCCAATGCCGGGAATGAGCGGGTTGTAGTTGGAACCGTCTGCAGCCCGATATGCGTAAAAGACATTATGCAACATGGGCGGGGGTTGAGCACCAGGCCGGGGTGTAGTATAGAGTGTATTTGTGGCTTCAAGAGGGCAAAGGAAACCATTTGGTGGATGAGGTAAGTCCTTGTATACTGCAGCACGGTGATCAGATGAGGTCATTCATTCCACTGCATATGAGATACACACATAGATTGATTACGGCTTGCTGTATCTGGAGGGAGAGTGGATGGTCCTTCAGGCGGGACATCGCGACCAGCAGTTTCTCTAGCTGTGGGGAAAAATCAAGTTAAGAATCAATACTTCGACCCTCTCGCAACGCTACTTGCCAGCATCTTGCGGTCGTCAATTCCAATTGTGTTTCCATTTTTGAGTACATCCCAGAATGCCGGCTGATGGTAGATGAGTGCGCAGAATGATTATGCGGATGCCGATAGACTTACCAGGTCAGCAGGAGTGATCGCTGGCTTGACGATGAGCTCCTGGAGCTGAGCAATCTTGGTCTCGGCGACATGTGTTTTTGGGCGTGCGCCATCCAAATCGAGGGGCGCTTGAGAGGCATTAGCGCGGTCGACACTCCTGGCAAAGCTGCGAGTGAAAGTGGCCAAGAAGGACATGGCTGGGGTTAGGACAAAGAAGAGGGAGTTGGGGCCTTGAGGATTGGCAGGGCCATGGAAGACGGAGGCGTTATATAAGACCTGGAAGGATATTTGAGGTGATATCAATCGACCCTGGAGCTTCCCTGTCACTGCATCGGAATCTTTACATCGGCCTCCTTCATCGGAACACTTCTCACACCGAACTTAGCCGCTGAGAATCCCACTTGTTATGGGTATCCTTGGAATCATTTCAGCCTACATCGGAGGCTGGGGTACAAAGAATCCACCCAAAATCGACTCGTGCCTCGCGCCTGGCGGAACGCCAAGGCGGCTCAGTACCAGGCCAAGGTCACACGAAATACCATTAAAGGATACTACAAAGACTACATTATCAGACAGCACGAATTTTGCTATGTAATAGATGTGAAGATGAGAACAAGTTTGATGAGACAGATGTAACATCACAATTACCTTCTTGGCCGTTTTATAGAACATCTTGGACTGTGCCGACAGTGCCTCTGATCGTTCGACAAGATTATCAAGCTTCTCTCCACGCTGCAGCACGGACTCTATCGTCTTATGCTGTGCTCTCCATTAGTTCCTCCCCTTTGAATTATGCGCGCAGGACCTACCAAAACGATTTTTGTTTCATCGAGCTCCTGCTGCACCCGCATTATGGCATCTGCCTGGCGAGGATCCTGATACTTCTGAATATATGTATTGATTTCTGAAAACGAAATTGATCCTGGGTTCCCAAACGACGACTGGGGCACTTTGGCCGTGAAGTCGTCAAGGAGCTTTGTTAGGAGCGAAAAGGCCGGTCGTACAGGATATTCCTGATCAGTAATGATAACGCCTGAGGGATCTAGTAAGAGTCCAGCCCAAGTCAACCAGTGAAGCTTAAGTACCGGCCAATTGTTCCGCTCCTCCACGGTTGTACACATGTGCCGTGTAACTGTTCTCCTGAATACTCTGTCGCTGTCCTTGGGCAGTCCGCTCCGCTACCGTCTTGGTGAAAAAGGTCATGAATTCAGCGACCGACCCTCGCTGGTAGAAGGAGAACGAGGATAAGTCACTGGCAGTGCTAAGCACAACACATGCACCCGAGGGAGGAGCAAGAACAACAGAAATAGAGAAAATCTTCATTATGGTGACTAGAACAGAAGCAAGGCAAGTAACTGGAGTGGTGTTCGTTGTGTACGGTGTTGAACTTGTACTCCTCCCTGAATGCAATGGGGTGCTGCGGTCACTGCTTCTAACATGTGCAAACAAACTGCTACCTCCCGCCATTCAGAGTTTAGCGCTTAAATGCTCAATGCTCATCAACCTTTGATTGACCCCAATAATAAACCTCAAACAGATTCGTCCCCCTTCGCCATCAGCGATGTAACAGCCCGAATGCTCGCTTCCTGCCGCTAGAAGAACGTATCTTTGCATTCCAGATATTTATTACACTGTCCGTGATCGTTGCCTAGCGATCCTTAGCCTAGTCTGACCTCCTTTTGATGTATTTCCCCAACTCCTCGATCATTTTTTCTCCTCCATCCACTCCATCAAATAGTTTCCTCAACCCCTCCTTCGTCAGAAATTGATGATCCTCCCAGGCAAACCCAGGAACGACAACTTCGGTTATCAAGCAGTTAACCCTCTCCTTCTCCTCCTCCGTCACCGCCCCAGACAAGTCCTCATCCAACAACTTTGACATCTTCCACACACCCGTCCCAACGATCAATAGGCGCGTCTCACCGGCTTCTACGTTTACCCCCATGATTTTCTTCTCAATTCTGGGCGGGTTTCCCGGAGTGATCAAGGTGTACTCGGCTCGGCCCTGATGCAGGACATGATATGTCTAGAATGGTCGCGACTTCAATGGCCGAGTCCTACCGCAACAGACTTGTACTTACCACCGATTTGTTAGTATGAATGACACCGCTTGGGCTGCCATGTGTCAATAGGTAATAAATTGACGTCGCCAATGACCGGAGAGGTTTGTCTGACCCGTTATTCCCAAAGTCAGTGGCCCTTGAAACGCTCACCGAAAACGCGGAGGCAGACTTCACGGTGACTCACCCGACACAAACGGCGTTGGGACTTGTTCCGGCCGTCGGTCCGTCTCAACAAAGTAGCCTATCAACTACTCAGCTAGGAGCCGACTTGTAGGTGCACCGTCCCAGCTTACCGCCTTCAGGGTGTTCCTGGAGCTTCAGAGATGAAATCACCTCCGAGCTGCTTGTTATAAGACTGTTTTTAACTCTACCGGAAGACATGGCCTTGGTTTCACAGATAGCTGGTAGGGGACTGGTGGATGTTTGATGAAAGACTCGTCGAGTCAGGGGGATAAGCGTTTGCCACTCGCCCTCTTTTATATCACCACTCGTGATCCTCGCATATGGTCAAGGCGCAATTACTGCTATTTACTGATACAGAAGCCCCATGATTATGATGTTATCTGATGTTTCTCACGAAACCATGCGTATCATCGTTGCAAATGAGGGATTCGTCATCATGATCGCTTAACCCCGCATGTATAAACTAAAACCAAGCAACCCAGCTTGGAACACGGCGACGGAACATCGCACTCGGTCTCAGAGGCCCTGTATCACCCCCAGTGCTTTCAATACAGTAGCAATGGCAACGCGCCAATGGAGAGGTATATAATGTTCCATGGGTGATCAGTCGCAGGTGTATCGTGGCTGGTTCCCGACACTGAACAGACCTATTTCGCGGCTGGTCCCGATTATAGGCCAACACTTCCTCACTAAATCGAACCTCCCGCATTACGAATTCGTTCAAAAATGCCCTACGTTCGATCTCGAAAATTCTGCTGTTGCATTCCAGTCAGGTTCGGGGTTTTCGTGAGTGTTGCCTCCATCAAATACGCAACATACGCTGACCGAACGAAGCTGCTATCTTTCATCGGTCTGGGCGGCGGTATCCTCCTGGGTGTGTTAGGATGGTGGTCAATAGCCCTCATTAGTAAATCTCCTTTTGCTCAGCGGGGGGACGGCTCGAACTAACTTGATTGCAGAACAACAAAAGCTTCCCATCCCAAAATCTGATGAAGTTGCGTTATACTTTTCTTCCGCCATGTACACCCTACTTGCACTACTCTCACTCTTTGGGTACGTCGGGATTCTTTTTACCTGCCGCCGAAACCTCACCCCATATTTCAATCATATGAAGTTTCATCGGTGCCACCATCAAGAACATCCGGATGGTGTCAAGTTTCGCCAGCGCCCTCCTGGTCCATCTGGTGTTTAGTATAGGCATAGGGATTTACGCCATCTACACGGTCTTCAAACAAGACCCCCAAGATGTCTTCAACCGATGCATGAACGGAATTTCTGGGGATACGTATACACAATCGATTTGTAAAAATAGCTTTGCTATGGTCAAGGGCTTTACAATCGCGGTGTATATTGTTACCTGGCTGCTACAGCTATGTAAGTGTCGTTGAACCTATGTGTGGTAATATCGAAGAAACTAATTTGCATTGTGATACTCTAGATGCATACTTTGTTGTCATCCGATACGTTGAACAGCTTCAGCATGAAGAGTCGTTGAAACGACAGGTTATCGAGAATATCATTAGCAGGCCAGCACCAGTAAACGTGACGACGTACAGTGCTTTTGGGAGCTCAACGCAACCTCGTTCAGCCTTCGTAAACGGTGACAACAGAGTGTAATACAGCAATTTACAGTTACTTGACACACAAGTGTTGTCTGGCACAATCCAGACTAATGCTTCCGTAGTATGCTCTATGCAATAGCTATATAGTAAAGTATCCAAATGTCAGTGTTGAGACACCAACAAATTGGCATAAAATGGTTATTATATGTCAGTCTATATAATCCACCTAGAGGATAAGATGGACTATAACAGCTGGAAAAACATTCAATCAAGTAAGAAATGACATGCAAACTTTTTGAAGGTATACAGTGTACTATGGTCATGGCACACCAAGATGAAATGAATTTCTTTTGAGATGACAACTCAACTTCTCAGCTCCAAATTTTACAGACAACTAAAGCAATGGTGAATTAAGGCATATAGGATAAAACTATGGTATTTTATGTAGTGTGGCCAATTAGACTATTGGAACTGTGAAATGCATGCTGGGAGGCCTGAGTTGGGTCACTTGGCACAGCATGACATTTGTGTGACAGCACTGATTATCATGTGCTTTCCCTTTCACCTCAGTTGTCTCCCTCTTTGTACTCCTCTTCTTCAGCCACCATGTTGATATCCCCACCTGCACCTGACTCCTGCATGAACTCGGAAATGACTTCAGCCTTTTTCAGGCATAGTGGTCTCTTGGGTAAGTCTTTCCAAAGTGTACCCTGTGCAAGGAGCTGATTACAGTGTTCTTGGTGCTCTCATTGTGCACTCTCCCATGAGGCCACTGCCTTCGTCCACCTAGCCTCTGTGGCACCATTTGAGATTCACTTTTGTATTCTTTGGTCTGCTCTGGCTTGTTTATCTGAGGCTTCTTGGGCTGCCTGGGCAACCTGTTGATTGATTGCCTCTACAAAGTTGGCAGCTGTCAAGCACCTCCCATGGCCACCCAGGAACAGAATGGTACAATCATCCTTCCTCTTCTTTTCCTTCTCCTGGAGTGCCTGATTCTGCTTTTGCAGGTATAGATCTTGAATGACCATCTGAGCATGATTACACTCAATGATGGTATCTTGAGCTTTAATGTGGTCTCAAGCTTGCTGAAGGCTTCATTTCAAGTCTTCAACATGATCCACAAGCTCAGTGTTCATAGATGGGGTGTCAGAAGTGGTGAGGAGTGACTAGTTTGGTTCCTCAAGGGCAGGTGGGTGCTTGAAAACAGGTGTAGTGATCATACATGCTGAACTGATCACCTCTTTTGACACAAAGAATGAGCTTCTTGAGAGGCTCTGTGACATCAGCTGGACCTGCTTTGTTAGTGTCAAGTCCAACTCTGTGTATCAATGTTTTGATGGTGTTCCAGACTGTGGACTAGGGGAGCTGGTTTCCATGTTAGACCCATGGTCAGAAGGTGTAGATGGGAGTTCACAGAATGTGGATAGAACATGACAGAGAGGAGATGGTTAGGGTAGGGAAAAGCTTCCTTTGATTGACATAGGAAGGCTAGGCTTCATTTGAGTCTTGGTAATGACAGTATCATCATATGGGTAGACACCAGTGGCCTCAAAAGCAGCTTTAATGGTTTTGGGGGTAAATGTATGTGTGAGAGCCTTTCCAAAAATACCTGCAAAGTCCCCTTGGAGAGTGGATACTGATTTGCTTTTTTGAAAACATTGATCTTGTCTTTCCACATCTCCTTCATCCTTGCAAAACATACAACATCAAGGCCTTGGAGTTGCATGGGTACAATGTAGTGGGTATCCAAGAATAATGATGTTATGCTCTTGAGCATATTTGAGTAGCTCCTGAGTATAGTGTGATTTATGACCATCAAGCAAAATAACCCAAAGCTGTCCCTCTGCCTTCTTGTGAGTTTGGGTGTCAAAATTAACTTCAATCCACTGTTATGCAAGCTCTCCATCAATCCATCCATTAGGAGAACAACAAATCCTATAGATGGATTTAGTGAGCAGTGAGATAAGATCTAAATAGCCAGACCTATGTTGCATTTGCAATATTGTTGTCATTCCATTTGCTCATCAAGTTCTTTCCCTTGAAAATGAGTATTAGTTGAATCATTGTCCCATCAGCACAGATTATAATGAGAGCTGTAATATTCTCTTGACTTGTACCACCCTGTTTGTGTTGGGTCTTGATACCTTGTTTTCCTAGAACCCATTCCCTACCCTGATATGACAATGGGAGGCCACTTTCATCCATTCTATAAATGTTCTCAGGTGGGATCCCAGCATCAACAATGTGTGACTTGACAAGCTCAAACCATGTTCATTTAGTCTCAGGATTAAAAGCCCATGCTCTCTGTCTGTCAAGTGGTTTACTCCAGTGTGTCTAGAGCTCACTGCAGTGCTGTTGTAGAAATGCCCACAACTATTGATAACCAGGAGGCTCACAATCTGGTCCATTCTCTGCATGAAGGAGGGCATTGCCATAATTGCAAAGGGTTTGATGATCAAAGGGAAAACCTTGATCAGCTGATTCCTTAATGAACTCCACAAGAATTTACTCCTTTGCAAGACTGAGCTTCTGCAGTGCAGCAACAAACTCCTCCTAGGTGCACTCTCCTTTAACCCTTTGTGCCAGGGTTTGGTAAGGACCATTATAGAGTGTCCCAAAGTGCCACAAGCCCTTGGGTTTCTCAGTGATCTCTTGTTCCAACTGGTATGCAAGGGCAGCATCATGAAGACATTGATTAAGAGCATTTCATGCATTGGCCTTCTTTACAAGATCAGATAATGTATAGAAGACCATTGGGCTAATAATATAGCAAGTTTGAGCCAAGGAAGTGGGAAGACATTCTCAAGAAGCAGCTAAGAAGTGATGTGGGTAGATTGTGCTGCTTATTTTGTCATACTTCAGTAAACCCTTCATCTCATCTAAATAATGTATCAATACATTGACCCTTTGTTACCAGAATATAGCTGGTGTCAAGCTGATTCTGTACATATAAGGAATATGCTAAATGGACAAGATCTGAGGCTAAAATTACATTCTGAAGAGGGATAGAAAGTTGATCACATACTTTTCACATACTTTTTCACCTTGACTCTGACTTTTTTGGGGAACACTTGAACCAAATGCTGCCAAATTTGACATGAATGTACTCCTATATTAGTAATATTTTCTCTGATTTTATAAGAATATTGCATCCCAGATTGGTAGCATGACAGCTGAATGTGCCAAGTGACCATTGTATGCCAAGTGACTGTAGTACACTGTAGTATCATTACAAAACCTTATAATGTCTTTCTCATCACACAACTTTTTGGGGGTATGACATCATTTACAAAACCTTATATTGCTTTCTTACCACATGCAAACATTTGCTTGGCATATATCAAACACAATCATACTTTGGGATAACAAGTAAATACTGCTAACTTCATACCTCAAAAACAACTTATAAGACTTACCAGATTATTATAGTGAGGCTGCTTTAGTCTGTAAAGAGGCCCCAATATGTATCCATAGATTGTATCAAAAGAGACTTCTCATGTACTAATGGATGAGCTATCTTAGAGCACTGGCCTTATACAACAAGGTCAGCACATCTTTAGTAGTTGTCTTTTGTAATACAGTAGTGTCTAATCCTCAATAGAAGACTTAAGCAACTTAGAGAGTGATAAGAGATTAAAGTAAGGACTTAATTTGTATCACTTTGAGTTGATAAAGACTTCTATTCAAATCTCCACCTAACTAAGTAGAAACAATGGTTTCTACAGGTTAGTGTTGATAGTTTATATACCTATGGATAGTGTATCTAAGTATATCTACCATGAGACATCATGAGAAGAACTTCTAATTAATAAAGCTTCCTCAAGTACTGAGGCTCAACTCAGAGATTGACTCAGGACCTGAAAGAAGTTGATCTATGCTAAGAATAGATAGAAGAACTTCTAATGAAAAACTTCTTTAACTTCAAATGCTTCTTCCTATGAATAGATTGAAGCTTATCAGTCTGTTAAAGTCATATAAGAAGGTTCATATAACAATAGGTCAACTATTTTTATCTAAACTAAAGATTGAAAGAGTCAGAAATAAGACAAATAGTCAAAAGATATAACAGTTCAAAAGATGCAAATACAAATCAAGATAAAAGAAAACATAATGCAGAATATATAGCAAATATTCCTAACTCATAACACAGATACTCTGGGAGAAGACTCAGATTGGTGAAATAAGCTGAAAAATGTCTCTTTCAGATTTTTCCTGAATATTTAGCCTGGGCTAGAAAATAAGTTACATATCCTCATATACCCTGGAATGATTGTATGGTCACAGATCCTTTTGTACCTTGCAAAATAGCTTCCAGAAACATAGATTTTTATGGTATTTAATATATTTTAGTATATATAGTTTTAGCCATTGCTGATGGATAGTATTGGCTTGCAGGTCCTACTGTATTGTAATGTCATTGTCAGTACCTTGCATATGTAGGAAATGTTGGGTTGGAGGATGTAATGTCAATAAAACTGTGTCAACAGCAATGCTAATGCTGTTGAAGGGCCTTGAAACAAAAATAGAATAGGCTATGTTGGGAGATGGAGGAGGGAAAAATGGGGAAGATACAGTGTGGCTAACAGTGTCAATATATAATAACTAAGACATGTGTACTATGTGAGGCAACAGGGCAGAAGGTGTACTAACTATGTGACATCATGAATTTCAACAAGTACTTTGCTAGCTTTGGCTAGGCCTGGAAAATCTGACCTGGCTTATATTAGCTTCAGCTTATATGGGGCTGGCCTAGCCTAGCCTTGGCTCAAACCTCAGCTTAGGATTTTAATGTAGCTAGCAAGTCTCCACCATCACCATTGTATGAGGAAGTGCATCCACTGAATATTTACTTATAGTCCTTGATGCCATTAAAATCAGTAGGATTGGTGTGGTATCCTCTGGCTTGGTGTGTTATGAGTCCTTATTAGCAGTTGCCTGAGCTTAAGCCAAGGGGCACCTATCTCAACTTAGTAGTTTGCAAGCACTAGAGCTAAGTAAAGAAGGATGACTCTAAGTGAGTAGTGTGGTAAGTGTCCAGGGACAAACTTCTATTAGTCAAGCAGATGATGTGTTATGCAGGTGAGGGATCACTCCTTAGTGTTAATGCATTGAATATAAAAGATGTCTATACAGATTTAGTCCAATATACCAGTATTAACTCAGAGATGTTAAACCTTAGGAGTTAAGCAAAGGCAAGAGCAAGTAAAAACTATAAACATGTTAGGACTAGGCTAAAGACTCTATTTATTGTATTCAATATTTATGTATTGAGCTGGGCAGAAGGGATAGAAGACATTGGGCACAGGGTAAAGAAAGTATGACATAGGAGTATGGCACACCAATGTGGACAAAAATAAAAAGCCCTGTGTAGCAGGTATCATTGCACATATGAAACTATATCTTAACACCTCACATATAATGTGCATGCAAAATTCACATACAATGTGCATATGAAATCCATGTTATACTGTGCATGTGAAAATTCATACATAATACATGCACAAAATTCACATATACTGCACATACAAAATTATTTCTCACAGTGTATGAAACTATATATCAACTCCACTCACAGAACCTATGCATTGTGAGAAACCATGTATCAAACTGTAAATAAACCTGCTGCCCTACACATGAAATTTATTAAGGTAAGGTATGAGGTAAGGTACAGTGAGCAACAAAACTGTGCCAATGTTTAGAACTTTTGGAAAGAAATTAATATTTCTCCAGATCAGCTGAAGCAGTTTCTCTGAAAATATTTATATACATAGCCTATTATGTCACTATTGATGCTATCAAGTATAATGACATAACTCTTCTAGTTCCATTTAATATACATTAATTAATTAATACTACTCATTGGAATAGTTTTGTTGCAGACTATGAAGCAGGAAAAGATAAACAGTTCATATGACTTTGTTGATTGCATTCAACAAGATCATGTGACTGATAACTCCTCCTATATTTATAGACCTGATGACAACCATTTTCCATCAGGTCTTACCCCTTCTGTGTATCATGCACTCTCTCTCCTCCTCTACTAAAGCTACTATCCTCTCTATGCTTTCTGATGGCAAAACATATGCCCAGATCCATGCCACTACTGGTGTTTCCAAGTCCTCTATCTCCAGAATGTGCTCTCAGCACTTTCCCACACTTTCTCACAACCCTGGAGACTGTCCTCAGAAACTCACTCCTGCTAATATTAGACATGCTCTTTATCTCATTGACTCTGGCAAGGCTGATACTGCCCAGGATGTGACTAAGTCACTGAATAGGGTGAATGAGACATCAGTCTCATCTCAGACTGTCAGAAGATACTTGAGGAAGGCAGGTCTCAAGGCTGTAGTGAAGAAGAAAAAACCTTTCCTTAGTGCTAGGCATAGAAGGGAAAGGATGGACTTTGCTTTGGCACACCAGCATTGGACCCTGGAGGACTGGAAGAAGGTTATATGGTCTGATGAGACTAAGATAAATAGGTTGGGGTCAGATGGTAGGAAATGGGAATGGAAAAGGCCAGGAGAAGGCCTTAGTGATAGGCTGATAGAAGGAACAGTTAAGTTTGGAGGAGGATCATTCATGATTTGGGGCTGTATGTTGTGGAAAGGAACTGGGTTTGCAACCAAGATTGATGGGAAAATGGATGGTAACCTCTATGTGAGCATTCTGGAAGATGAACTTAGGAGGACTGTGGAATGGTATGGGCTGGAGAAGGATGAAATGATTTTTCAACAGGATAATGACCCCAAGTGCAAGAGCAAAAAAGCTACAGCCTGGTTTCAGGAGAGCCAATTCAAAGTTATTTATGGCCAGCACAGTCTCCAGACCTCAATCCCATTGAACACTTATGGGATTACCTCAAGAAAAAACTAGGAGAGTATGAATCTCCACCCAAGGGAATAAATGAACTATGGGAGAGGGTGCAGGACTAGTAGAATAACATACCAGCTTCTGAGTGTCAGAAGTTGATTGAAAGTATGCCTAGGAGGATAGAGGCAGTGATAAAGGCTAATGGAGGATACACCAAGTACTAGTTATATCCTTGTGTATATGTGTTAGAATATCAGCAACAAAACTGTTCTAATGAGTAATATTGACCCAATAATTGATATTAAATAAGGCTAAAATAATTACATAATAAGACTTGATGGGATAAAAGTTAAGAAACTAGGCTATTCTCATAAATATTTTGGAGGTAGTCACTTTAACCAGTTTAGAGGTATTGTAATTTCTTTCTAAAAGTTCCAAATATTGAAACAGTTTTGTTGCTCACTGTATAATGTAATGGATAAGGGGGATTGGAAACATGGTAAATATGGAGTATGAGGCAATGCAAAAACAGTGGGGGATTAAGTATCTGTTGCAGGTAAACTAGCTATGCCAGTGTCCCTAAAGCATGTAGTAATGATGAACAACCTATATTGAAGTATGGAAGAGTGTCTATGATTAAGCAAGGAAGTCAATGTCATTACCTGCAATGGGCCATTCAATGATGGGATCTGTCAGGAATTCAGGGCTTGATGAATTGTCCCAAATGATGAGTAATAAAGAAAACATTGCAGAAAAATCATTTGCAGTCCAGATAGGGGCAGCAGTATGACATACACCATGAACAGGGGTTGAGGGGGCAGTGGGTGGACCAGATGTTGCGAGAGTAGCCTTTAGGGGTTCATACATCTTGGCATCAGAGTGGTCAGAGAAATTTGAGTCAATAGTTACAGGTATTAGAAGAGAAACTTACAATCACTCTTGGCAAGCTGGAGCTTCTTATGTGGTGGGCCACCTATTGCCTTTCCCTTTGCAATAGTGGCTTGAGGGACATCAGCTGTGTACAGAAAATTCAGTAGAAAAATGATATAGCATGCTGGAACTTACACTCATCCAAACTCAGTTCAATGATCTCATGTTTGGCACCAATGATTTTCACCACCTCCCTGAGAGAATCAGGAGTGCCTTCATTAGTCAAATATACACCATTGAGGTTAGGGAATGGTTCAGGTGATGATATAGCCAACTCAATGCCTTTCTATTTCAACACTAGAGACTCAAAAATCTGTGTGGTAAGAGCTTAAAAGTATTAATAAATAATCAATGCAACAAACAGAAGTATATATTAATGAAAAGTCATTGCTTATGGTCCCCAGTCTTCTGCTTGAGAGCATATTTGATAATCTATTCACCATTTGGGGTAGCTATATCCTTGAAGTGAACTACAGTCAGCTTCCTATGTTAATAGCTGATAAGATGCTATGAACATACCTCAAACAGCCTTCTACTAGCACTATCATTGTCAGGATGGAGGCCAGTGTGTTGATCATACCAGCAGAAGACTTTGGGAAAGAGTTTCCTGAATTTTGCTATTACCTCTTCATTTGACCAGGCCTTATCAATTGATAGCATTGTATTGTTGCTTCTGACTGCCAGTCCACACTTAGTGAGGTAGTTGAGTTTGTGGTCTTGATTCCACATCTGACCCTTCATGAGTAGATTTAGTACCAAGTTCATGTCATCATATTTATGGAGGAAGTATTCTTTGCCATCATAGTGGAAGAAAACATTATCAGAAGTTTTCTAAGTGTAAAACATTAGATTAAATGGAAGAGAATGTTCTTTTGCTTACTCAGTTGAGCCAAATAGAAGCAAGACAATTGTGTCAACATGGTGCACTGGACTATCTATCTGCTCATAGACAGATCAGCTAAAGATGACATTATTAGGAATAGTTACAAACCTTGGAAGTAGCCTTTGTTCTTGCTGGAAGCAAGACAATACAGCAGTTCACCTCAATCTTAGGCTTGGGTCCAGGCTTGGTGCCAGATGATGTGGAACATGCTTTGGCTTTGACACCCTTTCCTGTTGCTTTCCCATATGACTAGTGTTGGTTTCATTACAAGCTTGCTCTATGTCTTCACTTGTTGCAAGGGTGCATTTGCTGGATGAAGCCACAGTGAGTGAATTAATAATAAGCTGTTGAGCCTTTTGATGGGCTGTAGAGATGCTAGTTGCTGGCTTTCTCATCTAGCTCACAGGGGGTGGGCTGACAGACACATCTGACTTGAAGTCAACCTAGTCCAGGTCAGAGCAGCCTTCTTGGGGGATAGGTGGATATCTTACCTCTCCCTCAACATCCAAGGGATCTACACATGCCAATTTGCATTTTGGTTTCCCACAATAGGGTAGTGGTGATTCAGGTGACTGTTTGACATGAGCATATACACAGAGTAAATGAGTGAGTTAACTACATCAATGTCTGAGCTATTGAAGGTCTTTGTAATCTTTGTAGAGGCATTGCATGGCATGACAAAAGAGTGACTGAGGTGGGATAACAAAGAGGGGGAGAGAAAGGATACTCAAGATACATGAGAATTGAGGTATATATATAGGTCAAGAATACTGTCCAATAAGTAAAGACCTCTCACCCAATCCACCATCCAAGGTAACCAAATAGAGGCATAAGCTAGAGCCATGTCTCCCAATGTGAGTATCTTCATAAGAAGGGTATTCATAATCCCATTCATCAGGTTATATGAAATACCCTTCTGGCACAAAACAAGAGTGCCAGAATTTTGCCAGCTGGTGTTCAAACACAGTCATCTCAGCTTCTTTTTTTTTTTTTTTTTTTTTAATCGTAGTTTATTGTACTAGACTAGCTAATACAAATGGGCGCGCGATAGCAGTCCCAAGAATGAATCCAAAGAGTAAAGAAAGAGAGAAAAGGAAACAAGAAAAGAAGTATAAAAGGTAGTTAGAGAGACGATGAGAGGATCGACTACAAGATAGGTGAGAGAGTAAGAAAGAACTAGCGAGCTAACTTAATCAATTGAATGAATTGGAGATGGGAGGGAGAAGAGGAAAGTAAGAGAGAAAAAATACCCTTCTAGTGAACATCTGGAACGCCATTAATTGCGAGACGCTCTCTCCTGGTAAGACGGCGGGTGGCATGCTCCTCCTGTGTGATGGGTCCTTGGATCTGGTCGGTAAAGGAGAACGCTGATGGATTGCAGTCGAGGAAATTGAGTAACCAGTAGAAGCTGTCACGGGCTCCTACCGGATAGTTGTATAGGGGACAGTTATTGAGGATGTGGTCCCGGGTTTCTAACGCTTCTCCGCAGGGACAGGAAGTGATGTAACGTCCTGGGAAGAAGCGCTGTCGAAAGGCGCCGATGGGCGCGTGATTGGTGATGCATTGGGTAAAGCGCATGCAGAGCTGGGCGTTCTTGCTGAGTGGTGAGTTGAGCCAAGTTCCGCCGTTAGCGTACTTGGGCATGAGGGGTTGTTCTGCTGGGTTGACAAGACGGAGCCATGAGTGGCCGTGGTGAGCCGGTTTGTCCATGAGCGAATGCCACATTGAGAGGCATTTGCGAGTATAGTGATTGCGGACGAAACCGATGGATGTGCGGTAGGGCTGACGTCTGCTGTTGAGGACGCGGAGGGATTTGGTGAGTTGATGCACTTGGAAGTGAATTGACCATCGGGCAGTGGAAGGGACCGACCAGAAATGGATGTGATTAGAGGAGGAGGAGGAGAGCCATTGTTGGAGAATGGGAGCGAGTGCAATGACGTCTTGATGGGCACTGTGGGGGCTAAAAGAAAAAAGTTTTTTAGCGGAGGATATGGAGTCTGTAAAGACGATAATAGAAGTACAACTATGAGAGGTAGCAAGAGAGATGGAACTACTTAAGCCGAGGCGGAGAGCATATGATTCAGTGTCTGATGATAGTACTTCCCCACAGGGGTGGACTGAAGAAGAGAGAATGTCTGACGAAGAGGAATCAAAGACAAGAAAAGCGGAAGTAGCGGAGAGAGTAGAGTCTAATGGAACGGAACTGTCTGTAGCTAAAACTAGAGAGACAGGAGAAGAAAAGGAAAGATCACGGGCACGGGAGGCATTGGCGATGTGGAGGGCCATAGCGCCTTCTTTCGAAGGGTTAGGACACTCGATGAATTTAATTTGATCACTAAACAAGTCCAGCAAGCGCTGGCCAGGTTTGGCGCTGGGGTGGAGACGCTGGAACCAGTCCGTGACCAGTTGGGCGTCTGAGACAAAATCGAATGCTGTCGAGCGCTGTTTGGTATGGCGGGCGTCTAAGGGGTCGATGTCCCGCGTTAGGAGTTTGAGGGGGTGGGAGGAAGGGAGGGTATGGAAGCGGAGAGAACTTTGCTTGGCGAGTTTGAAGAGATGGAGTTGGATGGGGATGAGGCCAGCGATGGCTTCAACTCCACCCATGGGGGTGGTGCGGAACACACTGGTGATCCAGAGGGCGGCCTGTCTTTGCATGCGTTGAAGGGACTTGATGAGCCTGCGGTATCTAGCATTTCGGTTGAACCAGAGACGGTATCCATATGTGGCTATAGGAACCACACAGGATCGATAAAGTAGTCTCTTGTGGAGGGGGGATAGACTGCGAACAGAGTTGCTGAGCATGCGCATGCATCGAACAGTGGAGAGCGCCTTGGTTGCATAAAACCGGACGTGTTCCTTGAAGGTGAGACTTCTGTCGAACCAGAAGCCGAGGTACCAGAGAAAGGGTTTTGGAGCGATGGTGAGGGAGGGATCAATGATGATGGGGGGGTTTGGGTCCCGGGAGGGGCAGCTAGAGAAGTGAAATGCTTCGGTCTTGTCTCTTTCAAGAACAAAACCTAGGCGGAGTAAGTATGTTTCAATTGATTTGTAGATCTGAGATAGAAGACGGCAGTTAGTGTCGAATGAATCAGATTGGACTAGAATAAGACCATCGTCTACAAAGGAGATGATCTTGCACCTAGGGTCATTAGCGAATTTATACATGAATGGGGAGAGGGAAAGAGCGGTGAGAATGGGAGAGAGGGCGGAACCTTGGCCAACTCCGACAGATGCTGGGAATTTGGGTGATGTCTTGTTATTCCACGAGTAGGTCGTAAACCTGTTTTGGAGGTAATCAGTGAAGAAATTGACAAGACTGGTGTTGAACCCGTGTCGTTTGAGGATGCCACGGAGGATGGAAGTCATCTCAGCTTCACCAAGTGGGCACTTTTCTTGTGGAATGGGAATGGCTTCCAGGTATGTGTTGGATTCAATCTGTTTGTTTGCTACATTGACCTCATTTTCTTCATCTTGCAAAAATCTGGCACTACTCTAACAGGGATTACACTTTATATGAGGACCTCTGATACCATAATATTGCTCAATGAGGTCAACAGGAACACCTTCACATTCATCTCCATAGAACTCATGCAGTAACTGGCCCTCAGCCTCTAGTTGCTGATAAAACATAAGTTGTCAAGTAGGATGACTAACTCTACACACACCACTAGTGACATATTATACCCTTCACATACTATGAGATGATTAACCCAATTCCCTTAAAACTCAGAATAATCATAATTTATCATGCCTAGCAAAAGATGGTGGAGAAGCCAAAGATGGGTGGGATCCTTTTGATCAAGGAAGTGAAGCCTGTCAAGCTGTAAGAAGAAAGCTTTCTATTCTTGGGTGAACTGAGTACCAACTTCAACCTGGAGGTGCTCAATATGGGCATTGTGAGTCAACAATTCCCAAATGAAACTTGCTTGATTGAATCCTCATAGGGGGATCATCATCATTGAGACCTCCTTGTTCTCCCCACCTCTATCACCTCTGACCTTTGAGGGAAGGCCATACTTCCCAACTGCCCCCATGAACATTGATAATACAGTTGCAGACATATTGTTAGTGCTGGTTTTGATGCTAGTAATCTAGAAGCATAATCTTCTTAGTCTTATGAGTCAGATGGCCTTCTGAATTACTTACCAACTGTGAATAGCCATTGACCACTCCATAAATGACAATACTCCAATTTATTAGTTTATGATGTCTGTTAATATACCAAAGAGCATGAGGTCATGAGATATGATAAGGCTGCTGATGAATCTTCTTCTGCATATGTTTGCAGAGTGCAATTCCAAGTCCCATGACTTGCCTCATTGAGTCTATGATATGTTTCCTCTGGATATGGACATTGTTCTTCTGTAAAAATCCAAACACATATCTTTGACCCATATTTAGTCACTGCTCTTTGAGTGCTGAAATCACAGCATCAAGGTCATCATTTGACATAAGAAGAAACACCTTTTTCTTGATCCTGTAGTACTTCATTGAATGGTAGACAGTTCTGCTCAAAACTCCCAGAAGGCAAGAGAGTTTGTTGATGGACATAGCTCCTGAGCCAAGGATCAACTTATGAATGACCCTTTTATCTGTCACCTTTTTTGGGCAGCCTCTCTGACCTGTTCTTTCTGTGGTCACTGGCTGAATTCTATGAACCACCAATCCTGTACTAGTGCAAAATCAATATACATAGATACATGCCAATACAGTTGATATTCACTCACCATCCAGTTCAGATTCCTGGTTTTGCAATGCCTTCTGTAGGGACAAAAACTGCTCCCTACATGCTTGTATCCACAAGATTGGAATGCCTTCCCTTTGGTGTGAATTGAGAATAGCCTGGAGTAATGGCTGGGCCTTGTTAGCAATGAGGCATTTGTGGTGTAGGATTCTCTAGTTATCAGCTTCAAATTGACTGCAGGCCACAGAGAGGCCATGCCTGTAGAGTACATCAAGAGTCTGAAATGCAGTGTCAACTGTTGCTAAGAACTGATAGCCATTGGGGAGGCATGGGAGTTGAGGTTCAAGAGGCATAGTGCCTGGTGGCAGATGGCAGCAGTCTGGAAAGTGTATGAGAGACAGAAGGCTGACAGATATGGATAAGTTATCAGAATCTGATAATCTCAATATAAGTGAAATGATAATAATACATGCAATGGTTCACTATAAAAGGTGAAGACAACCCCACAGCACTACAGCATTGGCAGGAAATGGATGCTTCCTTTCCCTGCACTCAGCCTCCTGCATATTCATTGCAGCCACCAACCAAGGACTGGGTTAGATATCCAGATCCAGCATGCTGGGTCAAGGACTGTCCACTGGTATTCTGGGTGAGTTGATTAACAATGATGTCACTGTGAATCTTCTAATATCTATGCTGAGATGGGTGAAAAATTCATTAAGTAGAAAATCAAATGTTCTGCTTCAATGTCACCTACCTTAGCCAACTCTCCACTTGCTTTCAAAATCTCATGGACACCTGTCCTATAAGCAGGCCCAAAGGTACCAACTGGGACCCAGTGTTCTTGGATGGAATGGATGCAGATGTGTTGGTGCATTTCATTCATTGATTTTTCCATGGGTGAGTCATGCTCTGGTGGAGCCAAGTCCCTTGTCCCAGGATTTGGCCTGGGCAATTAGGGTACCATCATCTACATAGGAGAGGAAGGTAACCTGAAGATTGATAGCCTCCCTATTGAATAGCTTCATCAGGGTGGCTAAATACAAAGCAGACAGGACTGGGGACAGGGCTGAACCCTGCCCTAGCTCCACATCTGCTGCCATAGGTTCTGATGAGAACTGGCCCCATACATAGGACATAGCTCCCTCCATGAAATAAGAAGCAAAGAATCTCCCAATGTTAGGGGGAAATCCTTGCTTGGCTAGGATAGCCATGAACATATCATGATTAAGCAACAGAAAGAATTGCACAATGTCAAATACCACTATGCTAGTCTTCAGACCCTTAGCCCAGCTGCTTCTCATGACATGGGTAAGGAATAGCCCTGCATCCTCCATGGATCTCTGTCTCATGCTGCCAAGCTGATTAGGATAGAAGAACCCATATTTGACAGAATCAAATTGGGATCACTTAGAAAGCATCTTCTCTGGGAGTTTGTCCAGGGTATTCAGCAGCACAATGGGCTAGAAGGACTTGGATGTGGAATAGAAAGGCTTGCCCAGCTTTGGAATGATAACCAAGTTAGACTCCTTGAAGTGCCTAGGCCAATGCTCCACCTAAAGGCAGGCATTGGCCAAGCACAGAAAAGTAACACAGCAGTCACCATTAACCACTATGTCCTTGAGGTGGGACCAAGTAATATGGTCCAGACTGGGTGCTGAGGCAGAAGAACAGGCTGTCAGGACCTCCTGCAATTCCAGCTTAGAGAAAGAGACCCATTCATACCCTGGGAGTGAGGGGAGGGGGTCTAGAACTTGAGTCACAGGGCAATGCCCTGAGGCCACATTATAGATCCTGTGGAGCATGCCCCACAGTGAACCCAGATCATGACAGAGGTGGCCACTATAGGTGATGGCCTCCACCACTGGCATCTTGCACTGTTTGACCCATTCCATTAGGACAAAGTCCATCTTTTTTCTCTTATGCTTAGCACTAAGGAAAGGCTTTTTCTTCTTCACTATAGCTTTGAGACCTGCTTTCTTCAAGTATCTTCTGACAGTTTGAGATGAGACTGATGTCTTATTTACTCTATTCAGTGACTTGGTCACATCCTGGGCAGTATCAGCCTTGCCAGAGCCAATAAGATGAAGGAAATATCTAATATTAATAGAAGTAAGTTTCTGAGGGCAGCCTCCAGGGTTATGAGAAAATGTGGAAAAGTACTGAAAGTATAGCCTGGAGATAACAGGACTTGAAAACACCAGTAGTAGCATGGACCTAGGCATAGGTTTTGCCATTAGAAAGTATAGACAAGATAGGAGTCAGTAGAGAATAAGAGAGAGTGTATGATATACAGAAGGGGTAAGATCTAATAGACAATGCTTGTCATCAGGTCTATAAATACAGGAAGAGTGATTATTTACATGATCTTGTTGAATGCAGTCAACAAAGTCACATGAACGGTTTATCTTTCTCTGTTATATAGTTTGCAATAAAACTGTTCCGATGAGTGATATTGATTAATTAATGTGTACTAAATTAAACTAAAGGAGTTATGTCATAAAACGTGATGATATTGATGGTGACATAATAGACTATGATTGTAAATGTTTTCAGAGAAACTGCTTTAGCTGATCTAGAAAAATAGTAATTTCTTTCTAAAAGTTCCAAACATTGAAACAGTTTTGTTGCTCACTGTATTTCCTAAGAAAAATTGAAGCTTGTACTTTCATCATACACAAACTGTCACAATTACTATGGACTATCATGACTCTTTGCACCATTTACAACCTATGTATTCACCTCTGTTGTTTTATGCCTTTAGTATTTTCATCTTGACTCATCTTGTGCTTTAGCCATTGATCTTTTTTCATCCATCTACTTGTCTATACCTGTATCAGACCTTAGTGTCCCTTCAGTCTCCTCCTTTTCATCTCTATCACCTTATGATACATGGAATCACAATCTACCCCAGGCTCAGTCATAGCTATAGTTAGCATCTAGGTGCTATTAGTAGTCTTCTGTATTAGAACATTGTAGTTTCTATATGTTGTTTGTACTCTCCTGTACCTTGAGAGCTCTATCTTTGTTGTTGCCCCAGTGCAATAGTAGGCATCACACCTGTCCCTGCCAAGATTTCATTCTACTTAGAAGGGGGGAAAGGGGGTGTTTCCCCTCTCTAGTTAAAGGCATTTGATTTGAAATACACATACAACACTTATGCAACACTTAACAATGGGAAAAAAACTTAGGTATCATGCACATTACTTCCAGCTCACCAACAACTACTTTTTTTTTTTTTAATTCAACAATTTATATACTGGGACTCAGATGCAGCCTGGTTGCAGAATACAACACATATACCTACTCTATGTAAGATGATGCTAGAGATAAGCTCCCTGTAGACCAATGTGCACTCACCTCCTGAGGGCTACCAAGCACAGGAAAAGGGCAGTGCAGTAGTACTGCCAGACTAGCTACCCCCCAGTCCAGTCCCCCTGCCCTGCCTCCAAGGCCCCTAGAAGCCAATCCCTGAAGGGACCCACAACCAGAACAATGGGTCAATTCCCAGTTAACCACTACTAATGCTATGTCAGTGGACACCAAGGGAGCAGGTCAGATAGGTGTTAATTTGCCATAAAGGACTCAAAGGCTAGGCCCAAGGTCTATAACCAGACTGGGTTTGGCAGTTATCCAATGCCTGAGGGATCAGCCCTGAAGGTAAACACATGTGGGTTCTCCTCCAGGAATTTGATCAAGTTGCCCAAATAAATAGGCACCTTGATGTGGTTCCTGAAGTGTTTACAGCATTGCAGGACATGATCACATGTCTCAACCATGGCCAAGCCACATAGACAGGAGAAGTCCTCCTGTGGGAAGAATCAGACCTTGTAAGATCTGATGGAGACATGCTCAAGGACACATCTGGTGAACTAAGCCAAAAGCAACAGTAGTGATCCCCTTAGCTGAGAGAACTAGGAGCCACTGGAGTGGTACCTGGGCTGAAGTGGCTATTTAGAGCCTGGGTCTAGAACATTAAGGAACTGGTGACCCCTGTACTCTGGCTCTTGGAAGATGGCCCTCCAGATATCAAGACACAACTGTACAATATTCTTAAGCTGTTGATTGAGTGACCTAAGCACCTGAGTCCCTAGGGATACAGGCAGAAGAGAGGTAGCATGCTCATGAGCACACCTGTGAACTTCCCAGGGGTTTCCAGAGGAGACCTCCCAAAATTGGAGGGACATTCCCTAGCAGCAAAGCCAAGGCATGAGGTTCCTGATAATTACCAGAGCATGTGACTACTCCAACATGGGAGAGGGGTCAATGGCTCTCCTAGCTGAAGCAAGGGAGTCAGTGAACACAAGGATAAATTTGACACCTTCCTGGGCCATAGCCCTAGCTAGTGCCAGCCAAATAGTGAAGAGTTCTGCATCCAAGGCAGTTACATCACCTACAGCTTTTCTGGTGGCATGCACTAGGTTTCTACTGTTGTACACCAGAGTAGCCAAAACTGCCTGGAATCTGCCATATGTAGGGCAGCTAGCATTCATCCTACAATAGGCTGTGTCTGGGGAGCATTCTGTTCTTCACAGTACACTTTTCATTTGCTGAAGGTACCTAACCTAGTCTTCAACATCCTGAGAGGCAGCCCTGGATTCAATCTGGTCAGCAAACTGATCCAGCATTTAGCTCAAACTGTTTGCTACTCTCACCTAATCTGGAATCAGGTTTGACAAAGGGACTGCCAGCCTTCTCATGCTGCTTCTCATACATGAGGGCAATGGATCTGGGGTGCAGAGGAACCCCTATTGAGAAGTTCCCAGACAACAGCACCCTGAGGGTATGGTTCAAAGAGAGCATCTGGAGCTGGAAGTATGCCCTCTCAGCAAGCTTCCAAAGATGAAGATAGATGGGTATGAGGCCTAAAACTGCCTCAGCCCCCCCCCCATAGGAGAAATACAAAATGCCCCAGTAATCTACAGAGTGGCACACCATTGCATCATATTAAGTGACTTGAGAAGCACCTTATTGCATGCCCCAGGGAAGAACCACAGGCAGAATCTATAAGTAGCTATGGGCATTACACAGGCTCTATAGAGGGTTCTCTTCTGGTCACAGGTGAGACCCCTCAACAAATTACCAAGTATGCCTATTGCCTTAACCATGGACTCACCAGCAACTACTGCCAATGGTGACATCCTTTCCATATAATCAATGCTAGCTGACCCTTGCTGACTTTCTCTGACTCTCACACAACATCAGACCCTTTTCTGGTTGTTCCATCTTTCATTTCATCCTGCCTCCTACCTCCTCTTGTTATTCATGTGACTGATCAAAGAGATAAGAAAAATTCCATGCCAGAGTTTGGCTTAGCTTGGCACTGGAGATATCCAGTCCATATCAGAAATGATGTAGGGGCTAAGTGCTTAGCTGTCAAAACATTTTCCCACCCTCTAGTTTTACTGGCTACCTCTGCCTCCTACCTCCTACTTCTCCCTAGCAGTCTCCAGCCTCCCACTGCATCCAACATGACCAATCAATGCAATAGAAGGCTTTGATTCAGAGCCAGCTCCTCTTGGTATCTGGCTTTATTCAAACAAACACATCTATAACATGATTATGTTCAATAACATTGCCAATCAACAAAGACTGCATTGCATTATGTCTTGTTGAGGCAGGCACACACTCCCCCTGTTTAGATGAGGGTCCTCAATAATGCCAAGCTGAATAGTCCCCTATTGATCTCCTGTTGGTCTTCATTGGCAAATATTCATCTACTTGTTCATACAGGAAGTCTAAGGATTCAGACTATGGTATGTCATATTCTTACTCATCTACTATACCATTGTCTTCTATTACTAGTCTACTTTTCATAGCAGTCCTTTTCCTATGCTTTACAGCAGTGGAGCAAGTGCCTTTGTCCTTGCCATTCTCAGGATTAGCATTCTCACTATTCCTCCTGGGCTTTCTTGTCTGCATGATTGAGTGCTCCTTTAATTGATGGATAAAGGAACTGATCTCTTGTGTACTCATTGACTGTAGGACTCATCTTCTTGCTTCTAGATACTGAAAAGGTCACCATAGACATTAAAATACATCTCAGGATGCTTCTGGAGGTGTACAGACTTTGGGGCATCTTTTTTTTTTATTCAACAATTTATATACTGGGACTTGGTTGCAACCCAGTTGTATAATACATCACTGTACCTACTCTATATATGATGATGTGAGGGATAAGCTCCCCATAGGCTGATGTGTGCTCACCTCCTGAAGGCTACCAAGTACAGGACAAGAGCAGTGTGATGGCACTGCCAGACCAGCTATTCTCCAGTCCAGTCCCCCTGCCCTGCTTCCAAGGCCTCCAGAAGCCAACACCTGAGGGGGCCTGCAACCAGAACAATGGGTTGATTCCTAGTTAACTGCTACTAGCATAGAACTAGTGGACACCAAGGCAGCAAGTCAGATAGGTGTTACTTTGCCATAAAGGACTCAAGTGCTAGGCCTAAGGTCCATAACCAGACTGGGTTTGGCAGTTATCCAATCCCTGAAGGGTCAGCTATAAAGGTAAATGCATGTGGGTTCTCCTCCAGGAATTTGATCAAGTCACCCAAGTAGATGGGTCCCTTGATGTGGCTCTTGAAGCATTGAGACTTTAGGGCATCCCACATCTTCACTGGGTCATTCTGAATGCCATTAAAGTGAATCCTCTAGTCAGGCTCCACTATAAGGAACAACTACCCAGCTGCCTTATCCACCTTAACTTCCCATGCCTCCTTAGCCAACACCTGAGCTTTTGTGGGGGAAGAGGCCATAGAGAGTGCTTTAGCACTACCTAAAACCAGTCTCCACAACTCAGAGGCTCAAAGCCAGGCCTTCATCTCTCCAGACTACATGGCATAGTTGGTAGAGTTCAACTTGGCAAAGTTTAGACTGAAGGTCACCATTTTTGTGAGCAGGAGAGCAAAATTGGTGAAGGGGTTGGTGAGGAAAGAAGTAGGAGAGGTTTGGTAAGTGAGGAAGTGGATATGAGGGCAGTGGGTTACAAAAAATCAATGTTTTAGTACTGTTATAGCTTGAGATGTTAAGACAGAAAAATAACCACACCAGGGATTGAACCTGGAACCACCTGTAATTGTAACAGGAGTTCTAACTACTGAGCTATATGGCCTGGTACAAGTAAAAATTGGGAGGTAATATATATACCATATCAAGGCTGGGATTTAACTTTCCTCTGCTGGCACCCTGTAGGATCTGGTGTACTATGCAATTGGGGATAAGTTCAGAGGACCACCCTTACCTGTCAGGTGACTTGACCTATCATCTCCTGATATGAGGTCCATAACCTGTTGGAAGGTGTGCATAGGAGGTATGGAGATGGACCTAACAGCAGTGAAATGAAGTCAATTGATTGGGAATTAAAGAAGATATAAGTGAATTACTGTGGATACCTGTAAGAGACTAAGAACTGAGAAATACAGCACTGAGACTCACCTGTGGACACCTGTAAGAAACTAAGGTCTCTAGGACATCTACAGGCCAGCTACAAGGCCAATGATCACATGACTAAGTCATCTGACTATCCTAGGTTTAAATCACTAAGTCCCAACATCATCTATAGACTAATAGGAGTACACCTAACAGGGACAGACTGTAGAAGAAAGAATATTGTTAGGAGATGAGTTAAAGATGAGGAAAGCAGAAGTAGCTGAAATAGATAAATCTCAAGGAACAGAGGCCTCTGTAGATACAGTGAGCAACAAAACTGTTCCAATATTTGGAACTTTTAGAAAGAAATTACAATATCTCTGAACTAGTTAAAGTGACTACCTCCAAAATATTTATGAGAATAGCCTAGTTTTTTAACTTTGATTCTACTAAGTTTTATTATATAATTATTTTAGACTCATTTAATATCAATTATTGGGTCAATATTACTTACTAGAACAGTTTTGTTGCTAATGTTCTAGCACATATATACAAGGGTATAACTAGTACTTAGTGTACCCTCCATTAGCCCTTATCACTGCCTCTATCCTCCTAGGTATACTTTCAATCAACTTCTGACACAGAAGCTGGTATATCATTCCACTGGTCCTATACCCTCTCCCATAGTTCATTTATTCCCTTGAATGGAGATTCATACTCTTCTAGTTTTTTCTTGAGGTAATTCCATAAGTGTTCAATAGGATTGAGATCTGGAGACTGTACTGGCCATGAAAAAACCTTGAATTGGTTCTCTGAAACCAGGCTGTAGCTTTTTTACTCTTGTACTTGGGGTCATTATCCTGTTGAAAAAATATTTCATCCTTCTCCAGCCTATACCACTTCACAGTCCTCCCAAGTTCATCTTCCAGAATACTCATATAGAGGTTACCATCTATTTTCTCATCAATCTTGATTACAAACCCAGTTCCTTCCCACAACATGTAGCCCCAAATCATGAGTGATCTTCCTCTAAACTTGACTATCCCCTCTATTAGTCTATCACTAAGGCCCTCTCCTGGTCTTTTCTACCCCTACTTTCTATTATCTGACCCCAACCTATTGATTTTAGTCTCATCAGACCATATAACCTTCTTTCAGTCCTCCAGGGTACAATGCTAGGGTGCCAAAGCAAAGTCCATTCTTTTCCTCCTATATTTGGCATTAAGAAAAGGCTTTTTCTTCTTTTTTTTTTTTAATTAGAGTTTATTGCACTAGACTAGCCAATACAAATGGGTGTATAATAGCAGTCCAATAACTGAAACTAAGAGAAAGAAAAACAAATTAAATTAAAACAAAATAAAATAAAATAAAACAAAAGAGAAGTGGGTAAGACAAGGCAAGTATAGATACACAACAAGAAATATGAGTATGGAAGGAGAAACCTAGTATATATGAGAAAAGAGAGAAAGAGAAATGAAGCAGAAGAGGTGTAGGAGTGGAGAGCCAGCTATGAGACAATTAGAAGGAAAAGAGCCTTTTAGTGAATGTTGGGAAATCCATTGAGGGACAACCACTCTTTTTTTTTTAATTCAGCAATTTATATATCAAAACTCAGTCACAGCCTAGTTGTAACATACAACTGAATGTAGTTACTCTAGAATACAATGATGTAAGGGATAAGCTCCCCATGGGCTGATATGCACTCACCTTCTAAAGGCTACCAAGTACAAGAAGGGGGCAGCATGGCAGTGCTGCTATACTAGCTACTTCCCAGTCCAGTCCCCTTGCTCTACCCCCTAAGGCCCTCAGAAGCTGATCTCTAAAGGGACCCACAACCAGAACAATAGATTGATTCCCAGTTAACCACTACTAGCATAGAGCTGGCAGACACCAAGGAAGTAATGTTGCTGGCAATTGTTTGCCAGTTTGCCACTGGTACTGGCAGAAATGGCAATTGCCAGCACTGGGCAGAATGTCAGTGGCAGAACCTGGCAAAACACAGGTGGCCACCACCATGTTACCCAGTTAGATAGAGTAGATTATCACCATATTTAATATTATGAGAATCCAAGCACCTGATTCTCCCCCAGCCATGTACCATATCCTCTGAGGATGCCAATATTGATGGTCCAGAGTCTGTTTCACTTGATGAGTTGGAGGCTGCCTTTAGCAGTCTTGAGAAGGAGGTCACGGCTGATATTGCTAATGGCAATGTGGGTCCTGGTCCTCAGCAAGGGGTGCTCAACAGGGCAGTTTACAACTGGGCAGAATTTGATAAATTGGAGCAGGGCATTTCACCACTCACAGAGCCTGAGAGTGCAAATCTATTCATTGGAGAAGTGGGAGAGGGTGATAGTTGGAATGTTGGTCATATATTAGCTGTAGGAGGGCTTGGCAAGTGATAGTGCTACAATGTATATGTCGGAAATCAAAGACAATGCAGTGATACCTCAAACAGTTTTGCCATGTATTGCTACCCCTGGCAATTGCTGTTTTCCTCGCAGTATGGCAGTACCTTCCAAAATTGGTTCTGCCATGGTCACTACAAGGAAGCAAGTCAGATAGGCATTAATTTGCTATAAAGGACTCAAGGGCTAGGCTCATGGTCCATAACTAGACCAGGTTTGGCAGTTATCTGATACCTGAGAGATTGGCCCAGAAGGCAAATGCACATGGGTTCTCCTCCAGAAACTTGACTAAGTTGCCCAAATAAATAGGCCCCTTGATGTAGTTCTGGAAGTGCTTGCAGTGCTGCAGGATATAATCACACATCTTGTCTATGGCTGAGCCACATAGTGTTAGAACATGTAACCAGCTTCACCATATTTCTTTACTATATATGGTAATCCATCAATAGTTGGTCTGTATACAATTCCCACATATATATATAGAGTAGCATTTCATCCCAATCAATAAGGTCTCACCCTCACTTTAGTGTCAGCATCTGAGCTTTCTCTCTCTTCATCCTCTACTCCATTTTCTTTATTTCCCTTAACACATGGGTAGGAGAATTCCTTCTATAGGAAGAACCAGACCTTGTAATATTTGATGAGAGTGTCCAAGGACACACCTAGTGAACTAGGCTGACAAAGACAGTGGCAATTCCCTAAGCTGTGAAAACCAGAAGCCACCAGAGTGGTACTTAGGCTGGAGTGGTCATTTGGAGCCCAGGTCCAGAACCCCAAGGAACTGGTGCCTCCTGTATTTTGGGTCCTAGAAAACAGCTTTCCAGATATCAAGACATGACTGTACAACATTCTTCAACTG
Source organism: Podaxis sp. C-F-101400 (assembly GCA_018524895.1). Classification (NCBI taxonomy): domain Eukaryota; kingdom Fungi; phylum Basidiomycota; class Agaricomycetes; order Agaricales; family Agaricaceae; genus Podaxis; species Podaxis sp. C-F-101400. The sequence continues at coordinate 40,176 of JAEUWR010000361.1, read as the reverse complement.
TTGATTGAGTGATTGAAGCACCTATGTCCCAAGGGCCACAGGTGGTAGGAAAGTGGTATGCTCATAAGTCCATCCATGAATCTCCCAAGGATCTCAAGAAGGGACCTCCCAGAATTGGAGGGACATTTCCTGGTGACAAAGCCAGGGAGTCAAGTTCCTGATGGCTACTAGAGCATGTGATTGCCCTGATGAGGGAGATAGGTCAACAGCTCTCCTAGCCAAGGCTAGGGAGTCAGTGAATACCAGAATAGACTTGACCCCTTCCTGAGCTGTGGCCCTGGCCAGTACCAAACAGATGGTGAATAGTTCCACATCTGGGATGGTAACATCACCAACAGCTCTTCTGGTGGTATACACCAGATTTCCCCTGTTATACACAGGGCAGCCAAAACTGCCTAGTATCTACCATACATGGACTGGCTTGCATCCACATCACAATAGGTCATGTCTAGGGAGCATTCTGCCCTATGCAGGTCACCCTCCATCTGTTGAAGATGTCTTGTCCAGTCCTTGACATCTCAGGGGACAGCTCTGAACTTGATCTAGTTAGCAAATTGATCCAGAAGGTGATAACCTGGCTGGGCCTTATCAGCATCCAGCTCAAATTACTCACTAATCTCATTTAATCTAGAATCAGATTCAACAAGGGGACCTCCAGCCTTCTCACACTGTTTCTCAGACATGACAGTGATGGATCAGGGGTATGGTGGGACTCCTATTGAGTAGTCCTTAGACAACAGTGCCCTGAGGGCATGGTTTGAAGACAGTGTCTATAGCCAGAAACAAGCCTGTTTGGCAAGTTTTCAGAGGTGGAGATGGACAGGTATGAGGCTGGCCACAGCCACAGCCCCATCTATAGGTGAAGTACAAAATGCACCAGCAATCCATGGAGCAGCTCACTTCTGCATTGAATTGAGAGACTTGAGGAGCACCTTATTTTGTACCCTATTATGACCTTTGTATGAACTCAGGTTGCAACTAGGCAAAGACTTGAGGATGAGTAAAGGGGAAAGAACTAGTTAGTAAGGCATAAGGAATACAAGTGCTCTATCTAGGGTTTATATACTGATGAGGGGAGTGTTAAGAATAGGTGAAACATGGGGATGAGTAAGTGGTTGACTAAGGTGAAGTGTAGTAAGGGGCTGAAACATAAAATGAAACAGTACACTGAGTAAGAGTATGCTAAATATAGATGAGACTGTAACATCACCCTCCTAAGGTGTCATGACCACATGAAACTACTGTAAAGGTCTGTGTAAGCTATAACATACTGGAAAGACAAAACAAGCTAGGGAAGTTTGGGTTTCTTCAAAGGTTGGGAGTGCATATAGTCAATGGGTGATTTTGTGAGTGGTGTCCCTCTTGTTGGCACCAATGAAGAATGGTGCATGATCCAGTCCTCCTCCATACATGGAAATCATGGTGCCTCAGTAGATGACCCCAGTATTGCTGTGTTTCTTGATCACTGTCTGTAATATTTGCTTCTAGTATTCATTGTCTTCTCCACTATGCTTCTTCAAGGTCCTGAATAGGACAGGGGAAACACATCTTTCAACTGCAGTGGGGCTAGTGCATTCAGGGGTGAGGAAGTTGATAAGGGGTTTGACCTCATCTTCAATAGTCAGGGTGCTGTTCTCTTCTTTATCCAAGCTGATGTCTGTGAGGGATTGGCAATGGGTAGCTGGTTGAGTTGGTAGGGCTTCTTTTTTTTTTTCTAAGTTTATTATAATAGACTAGCTACTACAAATGGATGCATGATAGCAGTCCCAATATGAAACTAGAAAGAGAAAAGGAAAGGAAAAGAAAAGAGGCAAGAGAGAGAAGAGGTGGAGGAGTAGGGGGCTACCTACAAGACAAGAGAAAGAAAGTAGAAAACTAACTTATTCAAACAATGAGAGTAGATGAGATTTATCAAAAGAAAAGAGGAGTAGGAGCAGTGAGCTAACTATGAGGGAAGTAAGACAAGAAAATAGTCCTTCAGTGAACATCTGGGACTCCATTTAGTGCAAGTCACTCTCTTCAAGTAAGGCAGCAGGTGGCAAACTCTTCTTCTGTAATTGGTCCTTGTATTTGGTCAGTGAATGAGAAAGCTGCTGGGTTACACTCTAGAAAATTGATGATCCAGTGAAAACCAGAACAGTCTCCAACTGGATAGTAATAACAAGAGCAGTTGCTGTTGATGATATAGTCATGAGTTTCTAGCACTTCACCACATGGACAAGAGATGATTTTTTTTAATCAATGTTTATTGCACTAGACTAGCTAATACAAATAGGTGCATAGTAGCAGTCCCAATTCCAAAACTAAAGAGAAAAGAAAGAAAAGAAGCAGAGAGGAATGAAGAGGTTAGAGAGCATGAAGCTATGCTAGAGACAATGAGATGAGAAGAGAGGCAAAACTAACTTAACAAGATGTGAGGAATGAGATGAGAGATCAAAAGTTGAAGAGGTGTAGGAGTGGTGGAGCTAGCTACAAGACAAGAGAGAAAAGGAAAGCCCTTTAGTGTACATCAGAAACTCTGTTGAGTGTGAGTTGTTCTCTCCAAGCAAGGCAGCAGGTGGTAAACTCCTCCTGCATGATGAGTCCATGAAGCTGGTCAGCAAAGGAGAAGGCTGCTAGGTTGTAGTCTAGGAAATTGATGAGCCAAAAGAAGCTGTCACAGGCTCCAATTGGGTAAGAGAAGTGGGGACAATTGTCAAGGATGTGGTTCCAGGTTTTAAGCACTTTGCCACAGGGGCAGGAGGTGATATAGCACCCTGGGAAAAAGCACTGTCAGAAAGCACTGATGGGTGCATGATTAGTCACACATCTTGTGAAGTGCATGCATAGCTGGGCATTTCAGCTGAGGGGAGAATTAAGCCAAGTTCTACCTTTGGTGTATTTGAGCTCAAGAGGCTGCTCAGTGGGATTGAGTAGATGAAGCCATGAATGGCTACAATAAGATGGTTTGTCTATTAGTGATTGCCATAGAGTGAGGCATTTTTTTGTATAATGGTTGTGGATGAAACTGAGGGAAGTATGGTAGGGCTAGTGTCTATTGTTGGGGACACAGAGTGACTTGGCAAGTTGGTGCACTTAGAAGTGAACAGACCATTTTGTGGAGGAGGGGACTGACTAGAAGTGAACATGGTTGGAAGGGGAGGAGGAGAGCCACTGGTGGAGGAGAGGTGCAACTGTAATGGAGTCTGGACAAGAGACGATGTGGCATCCAGGAAAGAATCACTGTCTGAAGGTGCCAATAGGTGCATGGTTGGTAGCACATCTGGTGAAGCACATGCATAATTAAGGGTTCTTGCCAAGAGGGGATTTGAGCCAAGTTCTGCCATTGGCATATTTTGGCTCAAGATGTTTATCAGCTGCATTCTTGAGAGGAAGCCAACCATGGCTACAGTGTAAGGGGTTGTTCATCAAAGTCTTCCAGTGAAGGAGACACTTGGTGGTGTAGTGATTGCAAACAAACCCAAGGGAGGTGTGGTAAGGCTGACAACAATTGTTGGGCAACTAAAGTGACTTGGCAAGTTGATGTGCTTGGAAATGGACTGACCATTTGGCTGGTGAAGGAATGGACCAAAAGTGAATGTGATTGAGTGGAGAAGAAGAAAGCCACTGATGAAGAAGGGGAGTGACAGCAAGGGAGTCTTGATGAGCACTGTGAGGGTTATAAGAGAATAGTCTTTTAGCAGAAGCAATGGAGTCTATGAAAACAACTATTGAAGAGATGTTATGAGTGGAGGTGAGGGAAATAGAGAAAAAGAGACTGAGGCAGAGAGCATATGATTCAGCATCTGAAGAAAAAACTTTGCCACAAGGGTAAATAGAAGAGGATAAAATGTCAGAAGGAGAAGAATTGAAGGTGAGAAAGGCAGATGTAGCAGAGAAAGAAGTATCAAGGGGTATGGAGGCATCAGTGGCTACACCTAATGATACTGGAGAGGAAAAGGATAAATCATGAGAGTGAGATGCATTTGCAATATGAATGGTCATTGCACCATCTTTTGACAGGTCAGGACATTCAATGAATTTGATTTGAGTATCAAACAAGTCTAGCAGGTGCTGTCCAGGTTTGGCACTTGGATGCAGGCACTGAAATTGGTCTGATACTAATTGGACATCAGATACAAAGGCAAGCACTGTTGAATGGGTTTTAGAGGAGCATGCATCTAGTGGGTTGATATTGTGTGTGAGGAGTTTTAGGGGATGGGATGAAGGGAGAGTATGGTATTGAAGAGAACATCTCTTTGCAAGTTTGAATAAATGTAATTGAATAGGGATAAGACCAGCAATGGCCTCAACCCTACTAGTAGGTGTCATTCTGAACATGCCAGTGATCCATAGGGTGGCTTGACATTGCATATGTTGGAGGGACTTGATGAGTCCTCTGCACCTGGCATTATGATTGAACTAAAGATAGAAGCCATATATGGCTATGGGAAACACACATGAGTGATAGAGTAGTCTCTTGTTGAGTGGAGAAAGGCCACAGACAGAGTTGCCTAGCATGCACATGTATCAGACAGTGGATAGTACCTTGGTGGAGTAGAATCCAACATGTTCTTTGAATGTGAGGGCTCTGTCAAACCAAAATCCCAAGTATTGAAGGAAGGGTTTTGGAGTGACAGTAAATGATTCATCTATGATGACCAGAGGATTCAGGTCTTGGGAGGGATGGTGAAAAATGGAAGGCTTCAGTTTTGTCTCTTTCAAGGGGGTAGGGGACTGATGTATATAGTTTATGAAACATACAACTAGCTGTATGTAGGGCATACAACTGGCTGTATGTAAAGCATACAACCCACCTACTGCATCTAAGACCATAATAGTAGTAGAATTCTAATGTTCTTAGGACCTTAACAGGAGTAGAATTCTACTGTATCTAGGACCTTAATGGGAGTAGAATTCTACTGTGTCTTGGACCTTTTTTTTTAAAAAAAAATTCTGAGTTTATTGCAATAGACTAGCTACTATAAATAGGTGCATAATAGCAGTCCCAATACAAAACTAGAGAAAGAAAGAAAAAGGAAAGAAAGAGAGAAAAGAAGAGAAGAGGGTGAGGAGTGGGAAGCTACCTACAATATAGATGAAAGAAAAAGAAAGAGCACACTAACTTAATCAGACAAGAGGGGAAGGTAATCAAAAGTGTTTGAAGTAGAAGGGGGATAGGAGCAAGGAAGCTAACTATGAGACAAAGTATAAGAGAAAGTCCTTTAGTGAACATCTGGAACTCCATTTAGTGTAAGTCACTCTCTTTGAGTGAGGCAGCAAGTGGCAAACTCTTCTTGAGTGAGGGGTCCTTATATCTGGTCAACAAAGGAGAAAGCCATTGGGTGCACCTTGGACCTTAATGGTAGTTGAATTCTACTGTTCCTAGGACCTTAATAGGAGTAGAATTCTACTGCATCTAAGACCTTAATAGTAGTAGAATTCTACTACCTATAAGACCATAATGGTAGTAGAATTCTACTACACATAGGACCTTAGTACTGGTGGAATTCTACTGCATCCAAGCCCTTAATAGTAGTAGATTCTATTGCTCCTGGACATCAATAGTAGTAGAATTCCACTACCACTAAGACTATATTAGCAGTAGAATTCTACTGGCTCAAGTCCCCCTTTGGAAAAAATTCAAACTAAGGCCACATACTATTCTCACTCTCATGCACCATAACAACAACAGTTATTTCAAATCTAGTAACTAAACATAAACTAGATAGAAATCAAGTTTCAATGATAAGCCTCAGAGCATGTGTCTCATAATCTACAGATGCTGTCTGAGTCAGCATTTTCACCATTATATGTTTCTCTTCTTCATCCATACTCAGAGATAGTGATCCTGAAAACATGTCCTCCAATTCAATGCCTCACAACCTATGAAGATTTTGAATGATAGAAAGAACATTCCTTGGATCTAAAGGCCCAGGGCCAAATCTCTCCACTACCATGCTCCATTGAGAATGGATGAGATCTGCTATACCTTCTAAAGCAGAGCTCCACATTCAGATGAAAAAAGCCAGCAATCTTGCTATTTGGATACTTCTGACACTCTATGGATACTTATACCCCCCAAGCCATTACTATCATTATGAGTAGTGATATAGTCCTTGAGATCATGATGATACAGATGGAGTTCCCAATTTCATTCATCAGCATCTCAAGAGTGTGCCAATAGGTTGTAGTATAGGCTTCACACAGATAGTTAGGTTACTTTCTGGCTTGACTCCTGAGCATGGATGGAATTTCAGGATTGTCATTATCTGGAGCATATAGCCATGCCTTTAAAAATACCATCCCTTCATCTAGAATCATCATTAGCTAAGGCTATAATGAAAAATATGGAACATACCATCTAAATAGATGTAAGCCAGTTTTCTCTTCTCTCATTTCTTCTTGTTTTTCTGACTACTTCATCTTGGTTACTATAGCCCCTTCCAGGTTTAAAGGATGTAATTGTTTATCTGGATATTATTTACATACCCAGTGGAACACCCCTTTCTGAGCTTGAAGAATTAGCTGAGATTTTATGTTCTTTATGGCTAGAGGGAAGCACTAAAACACTTATGAGTTATATGATAACTAATTAGAAAAAGAATGCTGACAGGCCTTCTTGGTATCTTTGTCAATGAGCTTGAGCTCAAAGTCCTCCTCATTAGTAACCCCAATATCTCTCTGGCCTTCTAAAGTTTGGTTTTGGTTTTCTAGAGTCATCACCACTGACTCTGCAAGAGTAGTTGGAGTAGAAGCAGAAGCATGAGAGTCATTTGAAAGGAAAACATGAGCTAATGATAAAGGACCATAGAGGATTACTAATAGTACTGCAAAGGAAGCAAAGAGATGTGTTTGTTCTTGTACTAGAGCATCTTGGATGGAATGGGAAGAGTCAATGGAAACAGGAAGAGAAATCATGAAAACAGATTATTCAGGGAAACAAGAAGGAATAGAGGTAGTTTTATGAGAGATTGGAAATGGGGTGGTTGTAGAGACATGAGCAGTAGCTGGAGGGAATATGGAAGCTAAAGTAAATGTATTAATAGGAGGTGGAGTTTCCTTTGTAGATGCCTCATTGGCTCTATCACTAGAGGGGCCAGCAATGAGAGGTACAGCTCTGAAGCTAAGCTTGCTTAGCCAAGGACAAATACTCTTAAGTACTTTTTTCTTTGATAAAATAATTCTATTGACAGCATTAGTGGTCTCTATATATTACCAAAGGAAAATGTCTACAATACAGTGAGTAACAAAACTGTTCCAATGTTTGGAACTTTTAGAAAGAAATTACAATATCTCTGAACTGGCTAAAGTGATTACCTCCAAAATATTTATGAGGATAGCCTAGTTTTCTAACTTCAATCCCAATAAGTTTTATTATGTAATTATTTTAGTCTCATTTAATATCAATTATTGGATCAATATTACTCATTGGAACAGTTTTGTTGCCAATGTTCTAGCATATACATACAAGGGTATAACTAGTACTTGGTGTATCCTCCATTAGCCCTTATCACTGCCTCTATCCTCCTAGGCATACTTTCAATCAACTTCTGACACTCAGAAGTCAGTATGTCATTCCACTGGTCCTGTACCCTCTCCCATAGTTCATTTATTCCCTTGGGTGGAGATTTATACTCTCCTAGTTTTTTCTTGAGGTAATCCCATAAGTGTTCAATGGGATTGAGGTCTGGAAACTGTGCTGGCCATGAAAGAACCTTGAATTGATTCACCTGAAACCAGGCTGTAGCTTTTTTACCCTTGTGCTTGGGGGCATTATCCTGTTGAAAAATCATTTCATCCTTCTCCAGCCTATACCACTCCACAGTCCTCCCAAGTTCATCTTCCAGAATGCTCACATAGAGGTTATCATCCATTTTCCTATCAATCTTGGTTGCAAACCCAGTTCCTTTCCATAGTATGCAGCCCCAAGTCATGAGTGATCCTCCTCCAAACTTGGCTGTCCCCTCTATCAGCCTATCAGTAAGGCCCTCTCCTGGCCTTTCCATCCCCACTTCCTACCATCTGACCCCAACCTATTGATATTAGTCTCATCAGACCATATAACCTTCTTTCAGTCCTCCAGGGTCCAATGCAGGTGTGCCAAAGCAAAGTCTATTCTTTTCCTCCTATGCCTAGCACTAAGGCAAGGCTTTTCTCCTTCACTACAGCTTTGAGACCTGCCTTTTCCAAGTGTCTTCTGACAGTCTGAGATGAGACTGATGTCCCATTCACCCTATTCAGTGACTTGGTCACATCCTGGGCAGTATCAGCCTTGTCAGAGCCAATGAGATGAAGGGTATGTCTAATATTAGCAGGAGTGAGTTTCTGAGGATGGCCTCCAGGGTTGCAGAAAAGTGTGGGAAAGTGCTAAGAGCACAATCTGGAGATAGAGGACTTGGAAACACCAGTATTAGCATGGATCTGAGCATATGTTTTGCCATCAGAAAGCATAGAGAGGATAGTAGCCTTAGTAGAGGAGGAGAGAGTGCATGATACACAGAAGGGATAAGACCTGATGGAAAATACTTGTCATCAGGTCTATAAATACAGGAGGAGTGATTAGTCACATGATCTTGTTGAATGCAATTAACTAAGTCACATGAACTGTTTATCTTTTCCTGCTTCATAGTCTGCAACAAAACTATTCCAATGAGTAGTATTAATTAATTAATGTATATTAAATGGAACTAGAACAGTTATGTCATTACATTTGATAACATCAATGGTGACATAATAGGCTATGTATATGAATATTTTCATAGAAACTACTTTAGCTGATCTGGAGAAATATTAATTTCTTTCCAGAAGTTCTAAATATTGGAACAGTTTTGTTGCTCACTGTATATAAAATATAGATGCATACAGAGTGTTTTACTTGTTTGACAGGATACTTGGGCTTGAACTATAATAGAATGCCATTGTATCAGTTCTTTGATCAAATTTTTCTCTTGTCTTGCAAGGCTTTGACTTCTATAGTAATAGAATTGTACTAATGTTAAGGTCCTAATTCTACTCCCATTAAGTCCTGGATGCAGTAGAATTCTGGTGCCACTAAGGTCTTGGCTGTAGGAGAATTCTACTCCAATTACAGCCCTAGGTATAGTAGAATTCTACTACTATTACAGTCTTATATGCAGAAGAATCCTACTGCTATTAAGGTCCTAGGTACAGTAGATTTCTACTACTATTAAAGTCCAAGGTGCAGTAGAATTCTACTCCTATTAAGATCTGAGGTGCAGTAGAATTCTACTCCCATTAAGATCTGAGGTGCAGTAGAATTCTACTCTCATTATGGTCCTAGGTGGAGTAGAATTCTACTACTATTAATGGCCTAGGTGCAGTAGAATTCTACTACCATGAAGGTCTCAGGTGCAGTAGAATTCTACTCTCATTAAGGCCCTAGGTGTAGTAGAATTCTACTACTATTAATAGCCTAGGTATAGTAGAATTCTACTACTATTAAGGTCTCAGGTGCAGTAGAAATCTACTTCCATTAAGGCCCTAGGTGTAGCAGAATTCTACTACTATTATGGTCTCAGATGCAGTAGAATTCTACTACTATTAAGTTCCATGTTCACACAACATATGGTATCTATCACATACAACCAGCTGTATCTGATTCACACAATCAGTAGTATGTCCCATAAACAGTATATGACAATCCCCTACCTGCTTTTGAGAGTGAAGCTCATAGCAAGGAGATATTCTTCACAGGCTTTATAGACCTGTGAAAAGTGAGTACAATTAGTAGTGAAAGAAGGAGATTGAACAATTACAAGCCCATCATCCACAAAGGAAACTATTTTACAACAAGAGTTATTGGAAAATTTGTACATGAATGGGGAAAGAGAGAAAGCAGTAAGAATAGGAGAAAAGGCAGAGCCTTGACCTATACCTATGGAAGCTGGAAACTTTGGAGAAAGTTCATTGTTCCAAGAATATGTGGTAAATCAATCTTTTAAATAATGTGCAAAGAAGTCAACTAAGTGAAAGTTAAAACCATGTCTTTTGAAAACAGAGCACAAAAGAGAGTGATTGGTAGAAGGAAAAAATTGAGCAACATCAAAGGCAATGACATTTATTTTAAGTCCATTTTTCCAGCCCAAATGAACAAGGTGGGTGATATAAATGCCAGCATCTTCAGTAGAGCACTGGATGATTCCTCTGAATTGAAGAGGGTGGGCAAGATTGAATTGGGCAGCTTCAAATTACATTTGTTTTGAGATCATCTTCTTGATGAGTTTACCAAAAGTGTTAAGAAGAACAATAGGGTGAAACATTTTTGGAGTGGAATAATGAAGTTTATTCAGTTTTGGGATGATAACCAATATGGAATTTTTAAAATATTTCAGCCAAATAGAAAACTCAATGCATTTAGAGGCAAAGATGAGGAAGTTGCAGCAAAGCTTATCTGAAGACATGAGGGATTTGATATGAGCCCACAAAAGGTGATCAGGTCCTGGAGCAGAGGAATTGGCACATGGGTTGAGAGTATTGAAGAGTTCAACATTTGAGAAGGGAGGCCATGGGTGGTCCAGTTGGGTGTCAATTGACTCAATTGTGGTCAAGTCAATTGGGTGGTTATAGGCAGAATTATAGGAAGAGTCAAGCACTCACCAGAGGTCATCCAGTTTGTTGCAGCTCTTCCCATTGTAAGTAATGGATTGGGAGGGGGGAAGGTTTTGTTTACCAATCCATGTCATGAGGTCCCAAGGGTGATGGTTTTCCTGGGAGATGTTGAGGATTTTCTAGTTGAAAAATGCACATTTAGTTTTGTGCATGGTTTGGCAAAATTTAGCCCAGTTGAATTTGGTCTTGTGAGCTTTGAAGGTGTGTAGTGCTTCAGAGCATTTGTGATTCCACCAGGGTTTGGATCTGGTGCAAATTTTGACCTTTTTGGTGTTGTTAGACCATTCCTCCTGAATAATGGAGGCCATGGACTCAGTGTATTTCTCAACATCTTCAGGAGATTCAAAGACCATTGGGAGTTGTTGTATGTGAATAGAGACAGAATAAAGAAAGGTAGCTTCTTCTTCTGACTCTTTTGGGATAGTGATTTTCTCAATAGTTGGTGTGATTGCTGAAGGGAGTGGGAGGAAAGTGAGGAGGGGACAGTGGTCTGACTGAAGTTTCCAATTGTCACATATGACATGAGTGGGGCTGAGTGAAGAAGGGTCATCTATCATGAAGATTAAATTGATGACAGATGGATGTTTAGATGAGTTGAAAGGGATATGTGTGTATCTGGGGATAACAGGGGTAGAGAGGGAAAGGCCCAGGGAGTTCATAATGTCAACAAGTAGGTCACCTTGAGCAGTATGATGAGACATGTGTTCATCCTATTCAGATGAGTGTGTATTAAAGTCATCTCCAGCACAGATAATGTTGCAGGGAAATCTTGGAATACAAGATTCTAATATGTAATTGAGGAGTCATCTGATGGATCAAAGTAACAGTTTAAGAAATACAGTTTCTTGGGTAACAATAGTGAAATAAGTTGGAAGTCATATGATGAAATGATGTCTAGATGTGTGGTGGAATGTAAAGGATTGAGAACTTTATGTATATATGTAATAGTTCTTGAGTGTCTGTCACCAGAGGAAAGAAGACACCAATCAGGATGATTGGGTGGGCCATATTCAGGTACTCCTTCAGAGTCATTGGTGGATGGGACATTTTTAATATATTGAATAGGGGGGTTCTTGGATGCATAGAATTAAAATGTCTTTGAAACCTGGAGACAATAGAATAGAATTGACTAAATCATACTTACAATGTACATTGAAAAAAAGAATCAGAAGGGATGAAAAAGAAATGGGCTGAAGTGTTTGTCCTTTAGACATTTACAGCCCAGGAGTTGAAATTGTGTTGATTTTTCTCTGCTTTCATTTCATGGAGTTTATTAGAAATCCATTCTTGATCATAGTGATGACAGAAGAATGGGCATTTGTCAAAGTTGATATGGTGATCAAAAGAGTCACATGACAAGCAGTGAAAGCTAGTCACATGAGGACATGGTTCACTGGGGGCAGTGGGAGGGTGGAGTGGATCAGTCTTCAGGTTGCCACAGCAGCAGAAGCCATTGCAGTAGTAGTTCTCTGTGTAGTGGAGATCACTGCAAATTGAGCATCAAGGGTTTCCAGCTTTATAGAGATGGGTCAGGCAACCCCATCTCCAACAGTGTGAACAGAGGGGGCTAGCAACATGCATTGAAGCCCCTCAGAAAGTACACACTCAGTTCTTGAAGAGAAGGGTGTGGTTGATGAACAATTTGGCCCTCAAGGCTGACTGAGAGTCCCACAGGTCAAAGAAAAGGAAGGCTGAGTCTGAGTGGGGAGAGACTCAGTGGAAACAGGGTTTGCCAATGAGATAATTGATCAAGTTGGCATAGGGTGAGGAGTCAATGACTTCCTTGAAGTCATCAGTGGTGTGAGGAGTACCATCCTCCCTAAAATAAGGGAGGTTGGTCAGCTTGATGAATGATTTGGACATTGGAACCACAGGAACCACAGCATCTCTGATGTTGGGTGAAGCAAAAGCAGACTGGTTAGAGTCTGTGATGTCTTTTTTTATGATGAGGAGTTCCTCATCAGTGGCAACTTGGCTCATATTGAGCCATAAGGTTTTGTCATTTGATTTGGCTGACTTGACCTTGAGATTAAAGCCTTTCTGATATAAGGTATTGTTACAGTTTTTAACCACCAAGTCAAGCAAAGTGATCATGATAGGTTTAAAAATGTTGTTGTGAGGGACAACAACATTTTTACATGATAGGCCTCAAGTGGCCTTTGGTTTATTTGAAGGGCAGGGAGAGGACAAGGATTTGTTTAAGGGGGAAGATTTGATATCTCCTGAAGAGCAGAGGAAATTGACAATATCAACTGGTGACATGTTCAGGAATTGATTTTGAAGTGCTGCATATTTCTGCAGCTCATCAATTTAAAGTAGAGAACTGGAAGCCACTGTGACATATGATGACCTTTGGGGTGAGGGAGAAGGGGCATTAGACCTAGTGAATTTAGGTCTTGTGGTTTAGTTGACAGAGGATAGGGGACCAGAGGGAGAAGAGGAAGGAAGGAAGGGTTTGGATGGAGGGGGAGAAGAATGAGGAGGAGCAGTGATGGGCTTACACTGTTGTTGTGCTGCCATGGATTTAGATGGGTGGACAGGGCATCTCTTGCCAGCAACCTGCCATGGGTGAAGGTTAGGAGGAGTGCCCATAGGTTTGGTCAGTGCTCTGGAGCTGAGGTTAGCATCTGAAGGACTAAAAGTCACTTCAGGTGTAATAGGAGGACTATTAGTCACTTCTTTAGACATACTGATAGTCATGCCTTTAGAGATAGTGGAGGGGGGAAGGAAGTATATCAATATCTTTGGATGTGCCAGAAGACTCACCTGGCTTGTCTTGAAGTTCAGCAGGGTGTTTGGAAAGGGCCATTGCTCGTGCCATGTCCCTGGCAAGTTGTGAGTCTAAGTCTTAGGGATACCCAGTGATGTCAGAAGGAAAAGGAGAGGAAGAGCCCTAGAGATACCCAGAGGTATCTTTGATGGAAGGGGAGGACATGGCCTGTGCCTTTTCAGCCTAGCATTCTTCTCAGTATTGAGTGTTCATGGGGGTAGGGGTGGGAGAAAGGGTATATGAAGGGGGGAACTGTAAGAAAATAAAGTTATAGAGACTTAGGTGATGGTCCCTATAGGGAACTGATTTGTCCTGCAGTTGTTCAGAGTATGCAATTGTTTGAAGGATGTCAATGAGATGCATGGTCCCATTGAATAAAGTAAGGTCACCACTCTGAGCCCATTGAGAGAGGTACCTGGAGGAGAAACCAAGGAGCAAAGAAAGGAATTTGAGTCCTTCTTCATCTTTAGTGTTGGTGACATCTATATCACATAGGGCATCACAGATCTGGTCATATATTGCTGACCAATCTGTTCTGCAGGATGACTGCACCTCTTGAGGAGGCTGCACATTTGAAGGAGGAGAGAGGGGAGTGAAAGTAGGTAGGGAAGGAAGAGGATCAGAGGGCTGAGATTCATCCCAGACTGCTCCAGGGGTAGTGGGAATGAAGCTGTGTGAGGTTGTGATGGTTTGAGCCTCAGTTAAGACTCAGTGAGAAGAAGGGGCAATTTCAGGAGATAGGATGTGTTCCTCATGAACCAGTACAAGGGAAGGATGGAGAGAGTGAGGAGTGCTAACTCCCTTGGATTCTTGCTCTTCTTCAGCTGAGTGGACAGAAGAAGCTGTGTCATCATCTTTGTTAAGTTTAAAACTTTTCCTAGTTTTGTTGGAAAGGAGTTAGTCAGTGGAGATGGACCTTTTGATCCCTAGAGAAGGTGCAGGTGAAGGAGGCTTGTGAATGAAGGAGATTTGTCCTTCCAGTTCATAGAAGATGCCTTCAGATGGAGCTTAAGGGAGAGTGGGTGCTAGTGCTAGACTGGTGCTTGAACATTGAGGGCAGATACAGAATGATTTGACACTTGGGGCAACTTGTGTGGCTTTCTTTAAACCACTAAGGAAGCCACTAGAGTCCTTGGAGTCTTTTATAGTGAATTAGAACTGAAATGTGTATTCCTTGTGCTATGAATAACCTGACCACTAAGATGATAGGTGGTGGTTACTGAGAAAGAAAGGTATAATGGTAAGTGCCCATGTGAGTTGGCAGAGCTTCATTGCAGAGAAAGGAATCTTTCCCTTGGGTGGCTGCTATGAAGCATGCTATGAAGTTTTCCTTCTCTTCATCATTGGATAGGGGGGAGTTTGGAGAGTTGTTCAACTGCCATGACTAGGATTTTTTTTTATCAACAATTTATAATACAGGGCCTGATCACAGTCCACACCCATACACAAGTCAATATGTACAGGAAGTCTAGATAAGGTAACTATAGGTCATTAGACACTGACACAGTCATGCCTTCCAAAGGCTACCATGACCAAGATGGATGGCCTCACTATTGCTGACCTCTCACTACTACCCATAGAACCCCCCAACAGTGTCACTCCTAGTCTCCATGTCTAGCATGATGGTGTTAATTCACTACAAACCCACACCTAAGTGGATGTTAACTGGGCACCAAAGGGCAGTGAGGTAAAACCCTCCACAAGGGGGAGGGTGACCAGCCTGATATCATCTAAGGCAGTGAGTCTGCAATTGATACACAGGAGTGTCCAAAATAGAACAGGTCCCACATATAGTGGGTGGTGCTTAGGAGTATACATCCCTGATTGGAAGCCTCACAAGAGTGTACTTGGCAGCTCTGAAGAAGAGCATACCCAATAATGTTCACTTCCACAGTGGGGAGAGGGATGATGCAGGTGGTAACTGCATAAGTGGGGGGATATAAAATGTCCTGCAGGAGAGCCACATCAGGACAAGTGTTAGTGCCTGGACAGGAGGCACTTGACCCACATATGTGGGTCAGCAAGAAACCTTGGTTAGCCAATATAAGGCTACCAACAATATTTAGTCATAGCTGACACTCAGTTAGGACCTGGATCCCTAAGGCCATTGCCTGTCAGGTGGAACACATTATTACTATTGTGTTCCAGATCTCAGAAACAGTGTCAATGCTGTTGTCAATGCCTGTCATGAGAATGGTTGGCACTGGAGTGAGTTGTCCATTGCCTAGGCATAGGTGAGGGAGTAGGTACTCCCAGTAATACATAGCTAGAGTCTACAAATAGACTACTGGCACTAGTTGAAGCAGCAGATGACTCAGCCCTATGTGGAGTCTCTGTTTGGCATGGAGAGGACTCCTCAGAAATTGAGGAGTTTGTCTCAATAAAGGTGAGCACCTACTCAACCTCAGGTAAAGGTGAAAGAGCCTGTAAAAGCTCCATCACTGCAAGGGCCAAATACTCAGTAGTTCCAGAAAGGAACTGCCTTTGTGTGACTGCCTAGTGAGCCCACTGGGTCACCCAGTCAATGAGATTCATGGCTGCCAACACTTCCTCTGTCTAGACATAGCCAGCAGGGAGTGAGGGAGATGGAGACTGACCTCACCATCCTGAAAATCCCAATGCCCTAATAGAGGGGGATGCAGGGAGGGGAGGGGTGGTGGACCCTTCTTTATGAGCAATGAAGATGTCAGAGAGAGTGTGTGCATGAAGCACAGTATCAGCCTCTACTGAGCATGTTGGGCAAAAGTCTGGAGGCAGACACTCTGATCAAGTGTCTCAGCCTCATGGATAACTGAGTAGTTAAGCAACTACTCAAGAGTAAGGTACCAAGGCACCTGGGAGTCCTCCTGGAGTTCATCCAAGAGGTCTCCCAAAGGGAGTCATCATCAAGGTCAATTGTGAAGGGATCTATGTTGATGGTGGAGGTTAAAGGAGAGAAGAGGGCAGAAGCTGACCTCCCCCACAGAAAATTGTGCATATCTCTGCAGAAACTGCTCTGATTAGTGCAAAATTTGGCAGAGATCTAGGCCTAGGGGCCTAGATAATCTTTGTGAGGCCCAGAAGAAATTGGGCTAGCCAATCCTGAGTAGCAAAAAGATCAGTACTGGGGAAAGATAAGAGAATATCTCAAGAACAGCTTAAGCATTCAGGTTGAAACTTAGTGTGTACACAGCATCCCAATGGCTGCATTGTCTCCTAGAACAGCAGCAAAATTGGCAAAATATTCTACCCCCTAAAAGACTGGGAAGTGGAGAGAGGAGAAGGGGACAGCTGGATGTCCTCCAGACAAAAGTGGGCATTCCAGAGCCTGGAATTACCACTGAATCAGCTCAATAAATGCTCATTGAGTACCTGCCTAGGTCTCTAAACCATTGGTGGCCTCCCTAGAGTGCCCTGTTGCACTCCCCTGGCTGATCTAAGTCTTGGGATCAAAATCTACAAGAAGGACAAATTGCAGCTCAATGGATTGGCCATTTGCCATAAAATTTGGTACACCTCTAGTGCCAGTATGGTGCTAGGAGTGTGCAAAATCCAAAGAGGATCAGATGAGATTTGAGGAAGTTATGAGGCTTGCAACATCCTGAGAAAGGAGGTCACCAGATGTTGATGGTGGTTACTGGAAAAAGAGCATGTGCCATGACTAGGATACTAGTGAATCTATCATTGATGTCAGTTGTGAGGAAGTTGTTGGTGTCATGGAGGATGATGTAGGTGTATTAGTTCATCTGCATTTCTCTGCTTAAATCTTAGACTGACTTCTGGACTTAGGGGAGGATAGTCTAGACTGGCCAGAAAGGCTGTTGGCAATGTCACTGCCCCAGATGTGGAGCTGTTTGCCATATGCATGGCACTAACCTTGGCCACTGCCAGGGAGGGTATCAGGAAAATCTTGGTCTTCACCAATTCCTTGGTGTCAGCCAAGAATGCAGTGGACCTGAGCCCCAGATCAGGGCAACTCTATGCTTTGGCCATCATCAGGAATCTCACCCCATGGCTCAGCACACTGGATACATCCATTCAGTTCTGGGAGGTCCCCTCTGGGAATTCCTGGAAAATTTATGGACAGGCTCATGAGCATGTCACCTCCCTCCTGCCTGTGGCTGTGGGACTGCAGATGCTCAAGTCACAGAACCAGCAACTTAAAGATGTAGCTCGGTTGTGTCTAGATGTCTAGAAGGCTTTCAGGTGCCAGGGTACAGGGGCCACCAGTTCCTTGAGGTTCTGGACTCTAGGTCTAAGCAGCCCATTCAACCCAGGTACCACTCTAGAGGTGCCTGGCTGTCTTTACTTAGGAGATCAGTGCTGCCATTATCAGCCCAGTTCACTAGGTGTGTCCTTGGACATGCCCCCATTGGATCCTACAGGGTCTAGTTTTTCCCACAGAAGGAATTCTTTTTTTTTTTAAATCCAAGTTTATTGTGGCAAACATTATCTACTACAAGTAGACTCTATCTACAACAAATGGATGCATATTGGCAGTCCCAATACAAAACCAGAGAAAAGAAAAGAAAAAGAAAGAGAGAAAGAAAAGAGAAGAAGAAAAGATTGAGGAGCAGAGAGCTACCTATGAAATAAGTGAGAGAGAGAGAAAGTAAAATTAACTTAATCAGACAATGGAGAGAGTATTCAAAAATTGTTTGTTCAAAGATGAAGAGGAGTGGGAGTGGAGAGCTACCTATGAGGTAAAGGGAAAAATACAACCTTCAGTGGACATTTGGTACTCCATTGATAGCAAGTCACTCTCTGTGGGTGAGGCAGTGGGTGGTGGACTCTTCTTGAGTTATAGGTCCTTGTATTTGGTCAGTGAAAGAAAAGGCTGCTGGATTTTGCTTCAGAAAGTTGATAAGCCAGTAGAAACTGTTATGGTCTCCAACTGGGTAGTGGAAGCAAGGGCAGTCTTGAAGAATGTGCTCATGTATCTCAAGTGCTTCACTGCATGGGCAAGAAGTGATGTGGCACCCAGGGAAGAAGCACTGTCAAAAGGCACCTAAGGGTGCATGATTTGTGATGCATCTAGTGAAATAAGCACAGAGGTTTGGATTTTTACCCAGGACAGATTTAAGCCAGGTGCCACCATTAGTATATTTGGACTCAAGAGGTTGCAGTGGGTTGGCTGCATTGATGGTTGGGAGCCATGAATGTCCATGGTATGAGGGATTGTTCATGAGTGTCTTCCATAGAGAGAGACACTTGGAAGTGTAGTGATTGTGAATGAATCCTAGGGATATGCAGAAGGGCTGGTGTTGGTTATTGGGGATGCACAGTGACTTGGTGAGTGTATGAGCCTGGTGATGGACTGACCATTGGGCAGAAGAGGGGATGGACCAGAAATGGATGTGATTTAGGGAGGAGGAAGAGAGCCACTGTCTGAGGACAAGAGTGACTGCTATAGAGTCTTGATGGGCACTGTGAGGACTATAAGAAAATAGTCTTTTAGCACAAGCAATAGAGTCTGTAAAAATTATAATAAAAGAGGCATTATGAAGAGCAGTGAGAGGGATGGAAAAAGAGAGACTGAGATAAAGAGCATATGATTCAGCATCAGACAAGAGTACTTCCCTACAGGGGTGAACAGAGGAAGAAAGAATGCCAGTAGAAGAAGAGTTGAAAACAAGAAATGCAGATGTAGTGGAAAGAGAGCTATTTACTAGAACCAAAGCATCTGTAGAAACAACTAGAGATACAGGTGATGAAAAGGCAAGATCCCAAGCATGAGTGACATTGGCAATGTGAATGGCCATCACACCATCATTCAACAGGTCAGGGCATTCAATGAATTTGATTTGTGTCTCTAACAAGTCCAGCAAGCACTGGCCAGGTTTGGCACTAGGATGGAGGCACTGAAATTGGTCCAACACCAGTTGGGCATCAGACACAAAATCTAGCACTGTGGATCTAGTTTTAATTGATCATGCAACAAGAGGTCAATGTCCTGTGTGAGATGTTTGAGGGGATGGGAGGGGGGAAGGGTGTGAAAGTGGAGAGAGCATCATTTCATGAGTTTGAAAAGATGAAGTTAGATGGGGATAAGACCAGCTATGGCCTCAACCCCACCTGAGGGAGTAGTATGAAACATGCCAGTTATCCACAAGGCTGCTTGATGCTGCATACATTGAAGGGATTTTAAGAGTCCACAGTATCTTGCATTGTGATTGAACCAGAGGTGAAAGCCATAGGTAGTAATCAGTATGATGCATGATTGATATAATAGTCTCTTATTAAGAGGGGAGAGGCCACAGACAGAATTGCCTAGCATGCACATGCAGCAAATAATAGATAATGCCTTTGTGGAGTAGAACCTGACATGCTCCTTGAAGGTGAGACCTCAGTTGAAACAGAATCCTAGGTATTGGAGGAATGGTTTCAGGATGATGGTAAAGTCAGGATTGATGACAACTGGAGGATTTGGTTCTTGCAATAGCCAACTAGGGAAATGAAAAGCTTCAGTTTTATCCCTTTTGAGAGTGAAGCCCATGGTGGTAAGGCATTTGTTTGCAGGCTTTGTAGACCTGTGCTAAAAGAGTACAATTACAATTGAAGGAAGGAGACTGTACTATGATAAGTCTATCATTGACAAATGAGACTATCTTACATCAAGGATCATTTGAGAACTTGTACATAAAAGGGGATAAGGAGAGTGCAGTAAGAATAGGGGAAAGAGTGGAGCCTTGGCCTACTCCTATGGAAGTGGGGAATTTTGGAGAAAGTTCATTGTTCCAAGAGTATGTAGTGAAGTGATCTTTTAAATAATGAGAAAAGAAATTGACAAGATGAGAATTGAAATGATGTCTCTTAAGTACAGAACAAAGGAGGGAATGGTTTGTAGAAGGAAAGAATTGAGTGACATTGAAAGCAATGACACTTGTTTTTAGTTGTTTCTTCCACCCTGTATGAACAAGGTGGGTGACATACACACTGGTGTCTTCAGTTGAGTGCTGGATGATTCCTCTGAATTGGAGGGAGTGGACTAGGTTGTGCTGGGCTGTCTTGAATTGTATCCATTTGGAGATCATCTTCTCAATGAGCTTTCCAAGTGTATTGAGTAGGATGATGGGCCTAAACATCTTTGGTGTTGAGTAGTGAGGTTTGTTTGGTTTGGGAATGATAACCAAAGTGGAATTCTTGATGTGTATAGGCCAGATAGAGAATTCAACACACTTGGAAGTGAAGATGAGAAATTTGTTTCTAAGGATCTCGGGTGACATTAAGGATTTGATGTGGGCCCAAGAAATATGGTCAGGTCCAGGGGTGGAGGAATTGGCACACAGGTTGAAAGCATCAAAGAGTTCAGCATTTGAAAACAGGTTGAGAGCATCAAAAAGTTCAGCATTTGAAAAGGGAGGCCACAGGCACTCTGGTTGGGTGTCAAGGGATTCAACAGTTGTTAAATCAATAGGGTGGTTATGTGTGGAATTGTAGGAAGAATTGAGTGCATGCCAGAGGTCATTCAGCTCATCACAACTCTTCCCATTGTAAGTGATGGATTGGCAGGGAGGAAGATTTTGTTTGCTGATCCAAGACATGAGGTCCCATGGGTGACAATCCTCTTGGGAAATATTGAGTATTCTTTGGTCAAAGAATGTTCTCTTTGCTTTGCATGTGTATTGCCTAAATCTAGCCCAATTGGATTTGGACTTGTGATGCTTAAACGTGTTGAGAGCTTCAGAGCACTCTTGATTCCACCAAGGCTTCAATCTGGCACATATCTTGACTTTAATAGTATTATTCATCCACTCCTCATGAATGATAGAAGAAAGACATTTAGCAAAGTCTTCAACATCTTCAGCTGAATTGAAGGTTGCAGGGAGTTGTTGTATACAGATAGAGATTGAATAAAGAAATGTGGCTTCTTCATCTGAGTCTTTAGGAATTGTGGTTTTCTCAATGATTGGAGAGATCATTGAGGGCAAAGGAATGTTTGAAAGGAGGGAACAGTGATCAGACTGAAGTTGCCAATCATCTTGGATCTCATGGGTAGGGCCATTGTGGAGTGACTTTCTGCCATGAAGATTAGGTCAATGACAGAAGGTTGTTTATTTCTGTCAAAGGGAGTATGTATCAGTTTAGGAATGGCAGGGGTAGAGAGGGAGAGGCCCATTGAATTCATAATATCAATGAGAAGGTCAGCTCTGGCAGTGTGATGTGAGAACCAACCATCCCATTCAGAGGAGTGAGTGTTGAAGTCACCTCCAGCACACATGATATTTTGAGGGAATTTAGGAATATAGGATTCTAAATATGTAATTGACCAATTGTCAGAAGGATCAAAATAACAGTTCAAGAAATACATCTTTTTAGGTAAAGAAAGCAAGATCAGTTGGAAATCTCATGAAAAAATAATATCAGGATGTGTGATGGGATGAAATGAATCAAGTGTCCTACATATATAAGTCACTGTTCTTGAATGTTTATTATCAGACATAAGCAGGTACCAGTCTGGATGAACAGGCAGGCCATATTCTGGAACTCCTTCAGAGTCTTCTGTGGATGGGATATTCTTGATGTGATGAATAGGTGGTTCTTGGATATACAAAATCAAAATGTTCCTAAAGTCCAGAGCAGATAAAAGAGTTTGTACAATTTCATAGTTGTGATATACATTAAAGAAAAGAATGGGAAGAGAGGAAAAGGTGGGCAGCTGTTTAAGGTGTCCTTTAGACATTAACAGCTCTTGAGTTGAAGTCACAACAGTTTTTCTCTGCCTTAAGCTCCTGGAGCTTATTGGTAATCCAAGCCCAATCAAATCAGTGGCAGAAGAAGGGACACTTATCACTGTTCACATGATGGTCCTTAGAGTCACAAGACAGACAAGTGAAGGAGGTCACATGAGGACACTCCTTAATGTTGGTGGGGGTGGGGGGATGAGGGTTAGATCCTGTCTTGCCACAGCAGTAGTAGCCATCACAGTGGTGGTTCTCAGTATGGTGCAGGTTGCCACAGATAGTGCATCTTGGGTTGTGAGCTTTGCAGAGGTGTGTCAGATGCCCCCATCTCCAGCACCTGTTGCACAATGGGCTGGCAGTCCTCATAGATGCACCCCTGAAGGTACAGACTTGACTCTTGAAGAGGAGCATGTGGTAAATGAAAAGTTTGGCCCTAGAGGCCATTTGGGAATCCCACAAGTCAAAGAGTATTGCTGAGTCTGAGTGGGGGGAGACACAGCTAAATCATGGTTTGCCAACAAGGTAGTTGATAAGGTCAGCATACAGAGAGGAATTAATGACTTCCTTGAAGTCATCAGCAGTATGGGGGGTACCATCATCCCTAAAGTAAGGGAGGTTGGTGAGTTTGATGAACAATTTGGATATGGGGAGCACAGGTACAACTGCATCCCTAATGTCCAAAGAGGCAAATGCTGACCTGTTAGAGTCAGTGATACCTTTTTTGATAATGAGAAGCTCATCATCAGTTGCAACTTGGCTCATGTTAAGCCATAAGGTTTTGTCATTGGCTTTTGCCAACTCAATCTTAAGGTTGAAACCCTTTTGGTAAAGGACATTATTGCAGTTTCTAACTACCAAGTCAAGTGAAGTAATCATGATAGGTTTAAAAATATTGTTGAATGGAACAACAACATTCTTGTGAAAGGAGCCTTGCATGACCTTGGGCTTGGTGGTGGAGCAAGGGAAGGATTGAGGGAGAGGTGCAGGGGAAGATTTAATATCCCCTGAGGATCAGAGGAAGTTGATAATATTGACTGGTAACATCCAAGGGAATTGATTTTGGAGGGCAGCATATTTCTGCAGTTCCTCCAATTGAAGAGGGGAAGATGAGGCTGCCTTAGCATAAGATAACTTCTGGGTGGAGGGCAAAGGGGCATTAGACCTGTAGTTAGTAGGGCAAGTAGCCCTGTTAATAGGGGGAGGAGGACCAGGAGGAGAGGGGTGGAGGAGAAGGGGGGCCTTGGAGGGAGGAGGATGTGGGGGAGCAACAATAGGCTTATGCTGCTCTTGGACAGCTATCAGTTTGTTGGAATGGACAGGACAGTGCTTGCCTGCAATATGCCAAGGGTGTTGAAGATGAGATTAGTGCCTGAAGGACTGGTAGTCACTTTGGGCACTATAGGAGGACTGACAGTCTCTCCTTCAGATGGACTAATAGTCACATCCTTGGGGTTGGTGTGGAGGGGTGGAAGCATATCAATATCTTTATTTATACCAGATAACTCACCTGGTTTGTTCTGAAGGGAAGTGGGGAGGTGGAAAAGGGTGATTGCTCATACTGTGTCCTGTTTGAGTTGTGATTCTGAGCCCTGGAGATACCCAGTAGCATCAGAGAGGAGAAGAAGGGAAAAGCCCTGGAGAAGCCCAAAGGCATCTTTGAGGGAAGGAGAGGACATGGCCAGTGCCTTTTCAGCCCAGCATTCTTCTCAACATTGGGTATTCATGGGAGTAGGGGTGGGAGAAAGAGTGTGGGGAGGAGGGAATTGCATGGATATAAGTTGATGAAGACTGAGGCAATGGTCTTCATAAGGTATGGTCAAGTTGTGCAACTGCTCTGAGTGTGCTTTTTTTTTTTCATCAACAATTTATTATGTGGGACTCAAGTGCAGCCTATGCCTGCACATAGGGTCACTACATACAGGAAATCTATAATATGTACACTAGGCTGTTACATACTAACACAGTCACACCTCCCTGAAGGGCTACCATGACCAGGATGAATGCTGAGTTGTGATCAGCTTTGTGTCTTTAGGATCCCCCAACAATGTCACTCCCAGTCCCCATGCTTTGGCACATCAGTGTCAATTCACTGTAAACCTCCACCTTGATGGAAGTTAACCAGGCATGGAAGGGAGGTGAGATAAAACCTCCACAGGGGGGAGGGTGAACTCTCTGATATCACCTCTGGCTGCTGATCAGCCATTAGCACACAGGAGAACAGAAATAGAACAGGTCCCACATTTAGTGGGTGGTGCTCAGGGGTGTACACCCTGATCAGAAGCCTCACAGGAATGCACTTGGCAGCTCTCAGAGAGAACATACCCAATAATGTTCACTTCTCCTTGCAGAGAGAGGGATGGTGCAGGCAGTGGCTGCAGCAATGAGGGGGATATAAAATGTTCTGTGGGAGAGCCACATCAGGACAAGTGTAGGCACTCTGACAAAGTGCTTAGCCAGTGGTACTTAGGCTGACAGGGTATTGTAATAGCAAGTCACTAAAGTGACTTGCTCAGATGATAGGAAATGGCCAAATATTGGCCATTGCTTGAATCCCTAGGGCCAATGCCCATCAGGAGGCAACATGTTGAAGGAGACCATATACTACTGGTAGCACTGGTGGTGATGACACCACTGGCTGGAACTACCCTGAGATGAATTGGCACCTGAGTATCCTGAGTATGGTACTCATTGCCTAGATGAAGGTGTGGAAGCAGATGCCCCCATAGACATATAACCAGAGTCTACAAACAGACTGCTGGTATTGGTGACTGGAGCCTGTGACTGCTCAGTATGGGGAGTCACTGCCTGAGTAGGAGATGACTCTCTTGGAACAGAAGAGTCACTCATAATTAAGGTGAGCACTTGCTCAACCTCTGGTAGTGGTGAGAGAGCCTGTATAAGCTCCATCACTGAGAGGGCAAGATGCCCTGCAGCTCCTGGAAGGAACTGCCTTTGTGAGACAGCTTGGTGAGCCCACTGGGTCACCCTGTCAGCATGATTCATCACTGCTAACACTTCTTCTGTCTGGATGTATCCAGCAGGAAATGAAGGGGATGGAGATTGGCCTTGTCTCTCTGAAAATCCCAATGCCCCAATTTTTTTTTTTAAATCCAAGTTTATTGCAATAGACTAGCTACTACAAATGGGTGCATGATAGCAGTCCCAATACTGAAACTAGAGAGAGAAAAGAAAAGGAAAGAGAAAGAATATGAGAAAGAGTAAATAAAGAGCAGAGAGCTGACAATGGTATATATAAGAGAGAAAGAGAGAGAGGGCTAACTTAATCAGAGAGGAGAGAGTAGTCGAAAGATAGGATTCAAAGATGAAGACAGGTAGGGAGCTGGGGAGCTAGCTACAAGGCAAGAGAGAAGAGAAGGACTTTCAGTGAACATCTGGAACTCCATTTAGGGCAAGGCACTCTCTTCAGGTGAGGTGGCAGGTGGCAAACTCTTCCTGAGTTATTGGTTCTTGTATCTGGTCAGTAAAAGAGAAGGCTGCCAGGTTTCGTTCCAAGAAATTAATGAGCCAATAGAAACCATTTTGGTCTCCAATTGGGTAATGGAAATGAGGGCAGCCTTGGATAAGGATGTGTTCATGAGTTTCGAGGGCTTCTCCACATGGGCAGGAAGTGATGTGGCACCCAGGGAAGAAGCACTGACAGAAAGTGCCAATGGGTGTATGATTGGTGACACAATGAGTAAAGCGAGTACAGAGGTTGGGTTCTTTGCCCAGGGGGGGTTTTAGCCAGGAGCCACCATTGGCATATTTGGGCACTAGAGGTTGAGGAGGGTCAGCTGCATTGACAACAGGTAGCCATGAATGTCCACAATAAGAGGGATCATTCATCAAGGTTTTCCAGTGATTAAGGCACTTGGATGTATAGTGGTTTCGAATGAAGCTGAGGGATGTGCAGAATGGCTGGTGTCAGTTGTTAGGGATGTGCAGTGATTTGGCAAGGGTATGAGCCTGGTGGTGGACTGACCAATGGGCGGAGGAGGGGATGGACCAGAAGTGGACATGATTAAGTAGGGAAGCAGAAAGCCACTGCTTGAGGGGGGGAGTGATTGCTATAGAGTCTGGATGAGCACTATGAGGACCATAAGAAAAAAGTTTTTTAGCAGAGGAAATAGAGTCTGTGAAAACTACTATTGAAGAAATACTATGAGGAGAGGCAAGAGAGAGAGAGGAAGAGAGACCTAGGCGTAAAGCATATGACTCAGCATCAGAAGAGAGAACTTCCCCACAGGGGTGAACAGAGGAGGAAAGAATGTCTGAAGACAAGGAATCAAAAACAAGAAAGGAAGAGGTAGCAGAGAGAGAGCTGTCTACTGGTACAGAAGCGTCTGTTGCAACTACAAGAGAAACAGGAGAAGAGAAAGCAAGATCCTGAGCATGAGAAGCATTGGCAATGTGAATGGCCATCGCACCATCTTTTGATGGGTCAGGACATTCAATGAATTTGATTTGTGACTCAAACAAGTCCAGCAAGCACTGGCCAGGTTTGGTGCTAGGATGGAGGTGCTGGAATCAGTCCAACACCAGTTGGGTGTCAGATACAAAGTTGAGCACTGTGGATCTAGTTTTAGTTGATTGCACAACAAGTGGGTCAACATCTTGGGTGAGATGTTTGAGAGGATGGGAAGGGGGGAGGGTATGGAATCAAAGCAAGCATCATTTTGCAAGCTTGAATAGATGAAGTTGGATAGGGATGAGTCCTACAATGGCCTTGACCCCACCTGAAGGAGTGGTTCAGAATGCACCCATGATCCATAAAGCAGCTTGACGCTGCATGTGCTGGAGAGATTTGATGAGTCTGCAGTATCTTGCATTGTGATTGAACCATAGGCAAAAACCATAGGTTGCAATTGGGACTACACATGATCAGTATAAGAGTCTCTTGTTGAGAGGGGAGAGACCACAGATAGAATTGCTGAGCATGCACATGCAGTGGACAGTGGAGAGTGCTTTTGTGGAGTAAAAGCAGATGTGTTCTTTAAAGGATAACAATCAGTCAAACCAAAACCCCAGATAACAGAGGTAAGGTTTGGGGTGGATAATGAAGTCATCTTCTATTTTAACTGGTGGGTTGGGTTCATGAGAAGGACAACTGGAGAAATGAAAGGCTTCTGTTTTCTCTCTTTCAAGAGTGAAGCCCATGTCAGTCAAATATTGCTCACAGGTTTTGTAGACCTGTGCTAGTATAGTACAGTTATTATCGAATGAGGGAGATTGTACAATGATGAGTCCATTGTCAACAAATGATACTATTTTACAGCAAGGATTGTTTGAGAACTTGTACATAAAAGGAGAAAGAGATAGAGCAGTGAGGATAGGAGAAAGAGCAGAACCTTGTCCTACACCTATGGAAGTGGGAAATTTTTTAGAAAGTTCATTGTTCCAAGAGTAAGTAGTGTAGTGATCTTTTAAATAATGAGAAAAGAAATTGACTAAATGAGTATGAAAACCCTGTCTTTTAAGGACTGAACAAAGGAGGGAATAGTTGGTAGAGGGAAAGAATTGAGCAACATCAAAAGTGATGACACTCGTTTTCAGTTGTCTCTTCCATCCTGTACAAACAAGATGGGTTACATAGATGCCCCAATGCCCCAATGGAGGGGAAGGTAGGGAGAGGAGGCATGGTGGATCCTTCTTCATGAGTGATGAAGGTATCAGACAGCAAATATGTATAAAGCACAGCATCAGCCCTCTATTGAGTACATTGGGCAAAGGTATGAAGGTGGACACTCTGGTCTTTTTTTTTTTTTTTTAATTCCAAGTTTATTGCCACAAATATTATCTACTACAAGAGCAAACTCTATCTACAACAAATGGGTGCACAGTAGCAGTCCCAATGGATGAAAGAGAGAAAAGAAAAGAAACAAAGACAAAAACAAAAATACAGGTGCCTCAAACAACATGAATGAAAAGAAACCAGTCAGATAGAGGTGGTCCATGGCTTAGGGAGAGTAAGCAGAGGGAGAGGAGGCATAGAGTGGTGCATTAGTCCTTACAACCCCCAGAGGGGGCTTTCTTGGCTTCAGTGTTGCATTGATATCACCCATGAATCCAGTTGCAGTTGAATCAATGTTGCCAGTAAGGGCACTGGCAGTCATTGGAAGGGTGGGTGTGTCACAACTGCTCACACATGTCTGCACTTACTTTCCTGCACCTATCTGATGTTCTGATTTTGTACAACTCTGATCTGCCTGTTCCATTGGTGGATTTCTGTCCACTCTGTTATCTGAACAGGCAGGTGTGTGCACTTGGTCACTCACGACCACTGCAATGAGTGTTGTTCATTTGCTTTTGCTTTATTGTCTTGGATCCTTTACCCTTGCCTTGGTCCATTTGTTCCTTGCTTCCATTCTACATTTTATTACATTCTGAACAGCCTCCTTTCCATTCTGCCTCCATACCTGTACCTTCCAATACTTCCAGTTCCTGCTTTACCTCCAAAATGTTTTACCTGTTTGTACTCACTTTTGTTCTCCAGTTATTTTCCTGTTCCCCATTTCTGGTTCTCAATGCGTATTTAAGCATAGTAGTTTCCTGTATCTGTTTCCTCAGTCTGAATATCAACTTCATTATCCTCCTCCTCCTCTGCTCTGCTCATCAGTCCTCTGGGTCATCTTCCAACCACTCCTGCTGCTCATCTGCACTCTGTCTCTTATTGCTTCCACCTCTGGTTTCCACCTCTGTCCAAATCAGACCAACACAATACTGGAAGGGCACAGCACATAAGCTGAGGCCAAGGTCCACTCCCTGATGCCCTAGGCACCTGTCCAGAATGTAACAGTATATTCAGACTCTGACTTCTGGTATTGCCATTTTTCTATGACTACCAGAACTATTACTCATGCTACTGCTCATTCACAGAACATCACTATCCCCACTCATCCACTTCCTTTGGGCACTCATTGCCATTCCTCTGCTGCTGCTTTTGGCTCCTCCACTCCCCATTTTCCCACATCCCATTCCAACTCTCAAACTCTTAGTGCTACAACCAAAGAGCCACTCATGGACCAAGAGCCCAATGACTGGGAACTCACCAAATGCCAGTCTGAGGATGTCACAGAGTCCCAACCAGACAATAGAGAATCCCATGTCCCTGATGACACTCAAGATGAGCTCAAGTACTATGACCTGCCTGATGACTTGAATCTGGCTGACAATGCTGAAGGTTGGGAAGATGGTCAGGGTGGTAGTGGTCCTCCAGGCAATGACCCTGGTGACAGTGATGGTCCAAGCAATGACAATGGTGATAGTGAACCTGAAGCCCATGGCACTCAGGAACCTCCTGAGGACGATGGTATGCATTTTATGAGAGTCATAGAGAGACTCACCCACAGTATTGAATCCAGTGTACACAACCAATCCATTCCTCCTCCTTCCATTGCACATCCTGAAAAGATCCAGGCAAAGGAACCTGATGCCTTTGACAGATCTAAGCTGCACAAGCTTCTGGATTTCCTTTTCCAGTGTTACATCTATTTTAGGATGAACCCACAACTTTTCCAAATGGAGACTGCAAAAGTTAATTTCACCATTTCTTATCTTTCTGGGTCAGCATGCCAGTGGTTCCAGACTATTCTGGACTTGGAACCAGATTGGGATCAGATCCCATGGTACACCAACTGGAAACTCCTCTCCAATGAACTCAATCTCTATTTCAGTGCCATTGACCCTATCACCAAAGCCACTGAGGAACTTGAAAACCTCACCATGGCTAACAGGTCACATATCTCCAAGTACAACATTGAGTTTGCCTGTCTCACTGGTCTCCTCAAGTGGCCCAACTCCATCCTCTGCCATTGCTACTACTGTGGTCTTCTGGACTGAATCCAAGACACCCTTGTCTCACTTCCAAATGGCAAACCCACCTCCTATGCTGACATGCATGCTGCTGTGATGCACATCAACAATTGCTACTGGGAATGCCAATGTGAGAAGAGCTGGGCTGGTAACCAGTCTGCAGCATTCCACAACAGATAGGAGTCTCCACAGCATTCCTCCAACAAGGGCAAGGGCAAGAACCTGCCTCTGACTGCCAAATCTGGCAACAGCAATAACTCCACAAACACACCCCAGCAGTCTGGTAAAGGGTTCCATTCCACCAAGCCCACTCTATCCACCAATCAGCCTTTGTCTTCATCTTCATCTTCATTTCTGTCCAAGTCACTCTCCAACAAGCTCAGAAAGGATGGTAAGTTGACCCCCCAGGAATGCCAGTGTCACATTGACAACAAGCTATGTCTCTTCTGTGGTGAGCCAGGTCATAGGGTTGACAACTGTCCTCAGAAATCCACTAACAAGGCTAAGGCTCACAAGGCCAATATGGATGCCCCTTCCACTTTGGGTCCCCCTTCAGAGGGCTCGAAATAATAGAGGGCAGTCCTCAGGACTCCATACAGACTGGGGGCCACATTGATCTCCTCTGTGCACCAGGGAGTTTCTGCCTCAACACATCTGCTCTTTCCAACCCTAATGCTTTGTACCTCAGGTTTACTTCTTCCCTATTTTCTTCTCCTTTGTCTGACTCTCCTTTCTTCATCACCACACTTGTTGACAGTGGTTCTACTCACTGTTTCATCAACTCCGGTTTAGTGCACAAATTCGACATTCTGACTTTGTCTATCACTCCAGTGGAACTTCGCTTATTTGATGGCTCTTCAAATTCCTTTATCACTCAGTCCACTTCACTTCCTGTAACCTTTGATACTGGTGAATGTATGAATCTTGACCTGTATGTCACCCAGCTTGATTCTGCTTGTTCAGTGGTTCTAGGACATGACTGGCTTACCCACCACAATCCATTGATTGATTGGGTTTCAGGCTGTATCACTTTCTGTGCCCCTGACAATGCAAATCTCACACCTTCCATTTCTGTATGTGTGTCCTCCACTTCCATGGAGTCACTTACCACTGTTCTGGATCTGGTTTCATCTCCAACTCCATTCTCTGACTCCACTCCCTTCTCTTCTGCAAAGCCTGACATCTGTCTCATCAATGCTGCAGCATTCATGTGTGCTTTGCATCTTCCCAGTTCATACTGCTTCACCCTTAATCTCCACTCTACCACCATTTCTGCTTCCACTGCCTCCACTGAAGAGCCTACTGACCTTTCCAAAGTTCCCACTGAGTATCACAAATTTGCCAACATTTTCAGCAAAGCCCACACTGACTCCCTTCATCTGCACCATCCTTTTGACCTCTTTTTTTTTTTTTTTTTTTTTTATATATATATCCAAGTTTATTGCAATAGACTAGCTACTACAAACAGGTGCATGATAGCAGTCCCAATACCAAAACTAGAGAAAGGAAAGGAAAAAAGAAGAGAATAGAAAAAGTAAATGAAGCGCGAGGAGCTAGCAATGGTATATATAAGAGAGAAAGGAAGAGGACCAACTTAATCAGAGATGAGAGAGTAGTTGAAAGATAAGGAGTCAAAGATGAAGATGGGTAGGGAGCAATGGGGCTAGCTACGAGACAAGAGAGAAAGAGGGAAGACCTTTAGTGAATGTCTGGAACTCCATTTATGGTAAGTCACTCTCTTCAGGTGAGGTGGCAAGTGGCAAACTCTTCCTGAGTGATAGGTCCTTGTATTTGGTCAGCAAATGAAAAGGCCACTGGATTTCACTCCAAGAAATTGATGAGCCAGTAGAAACTGTTTCAGTCTCCAACTGGGTAATGGAAGTGAGGGCAGCCTTGGGTAAGGATGTGCTCGTGTGTCTCAAGGTCTTCCCCACATGGGCAGGAAGTAATGTGGTGCCCTGGGAAGAAGCATTGACAGAAGGCGCTGATGGGCACGTGGTTGGTGATGCAATGAGTGAAGCAAGTGCAGAGATTGGGGTCTTTGCCCAGAGGGGACTTGAGCCAGGAACCACCATTGGCATATTTGGGCTCGAGTAGTTGGGGGGGGTCAGCTGTGTTGACAGGGAGCCATGAATGTCTGTGGTAATTGGGGTTGTTCATTAGCATTTTCCAGTGTTTGAGGCACTTGGAGGTGTAGTGATTTCAAACGAATCCAAGGGATGTGTGGAAAGGCTGGCATCAGTTATTAGGGATGCGCAGTGACTTGGCAAGGACATGAGCCTGGTGGTGGACTGACCATTGGGTGGAAGAAGGGATGGACCAAAAGTGGACATGGTTAAGGGGGGAAGCTGAGAGCCACTGCCTGAGGAGAGGAGTGATCACTATAGAGTCTGGATGAGCACTATGGGGATCATAAGAAAAGAGTCTTTTAGCAGAGGAAATAGAGTCTGTGAATACAACTATTGATGAAATATCTCGAGAAGAGGTGAGAGAGATAGAAGATGAGAGGCTGAGATGGAGAGCATATGATTCAGCATCAGAAGAAAGTACTTCCCCACAGGGGTGAACAGCAGAGGAGAGAATGTCTGTAGATGAGGAATTGAAAACAAGGAAAGAGGAAGTAGCAGAGAGAGAGCTATCTACTGGTACAGAAGCATCTGTAGCGACAATAAGAGAAACAGGAGATGAAAAAGAAAGATCTCGAGCATGAGAGGCATTGGCAATGTGAATGGCCATCACACCATCTTTCAACAGGTCAGGGCATTTGATGAATTTAATTTGCATCTCAAACGAGTCCAGCAAGTGCTGGCCAGGTTTGGCGCTAGGATGGAGGTGCTGAAATTGGTCCAACATGAGTTGGGTGTCAGACACAAAATCAAGCGCTGTTGATCTAGTTTTAGTTGATCACACAACAAGAGGGTCAATGTCTTGGGTAAGATGTTTAAGAGGGTGGGAGGAAGGGAGGGTGTGGAAGTGAAGCAAGCATCGTTTAGCAAGCTTGAATAGATGAAGTTGAATGGGGATAAGTCCAGTGATGGTCTCAACCCCACTGGAGGGAGTGGTTCAGAACATGCCTGTGATCCATAAAGCAGCTTGGCATTGCATGCATTGAAGGGATTTGATGAGTCCTTGGTATCTCACATTGTGATTGAACCATAGGCGGAAGCCATAGGTCACAATCAGGACTACACATGACTGATAGAGGAGTCTCTTGTTGAGAGGAGAGAGGCCACGGACTGAGTTGCCAAGCATTCGCATACATCAGATGGTGGAAAGTGCTTTAGTGGAATAAAAGCGGATGTGTTCCTTGAAGGATAGAGAGCAGTCAAACCAAAACCCCAGGTATCGGAGATAAGGTTTGGGATGAATGATGAAGCTGTCTTCTATTTTGACTGGTGGGTTGGGTTCATGAGAGGGACGACTGGAAAAATGAAAGGCTTCTGTTTTCTCCCTTTTGAGAGTGAAGCCCATGTCAGTGAGGTATTGCTTGCAAGCTTTGTAGACTCGTGCTAGTATAGTACAATTATTGTCAAAGGAGGGCAATTGTACAATAATGAGTCCATCATCAATGAAGGAGACTATTTTACAGCGAGGATCATTTGAGAACTTGTACATGAAAGGAGAGAGAGAGAGAGCAGTAAGTATAGGAGAGAGTGCAGAGCCTTGACCTATGCCTACAGAAGCAGGAAATTTAGGAGAGAGTTCATTGTTCCAAGAGTAAGTAGTATAGCGATCTTTTAAATAATGAGAAAAGAAATTGACTAGATGAGAATTGAAACCATGTCTCTTAAGAACTGCACAAAGGAGGGAATGGTTGGTGGAAGGAAAGAATTGAGCAACATTGAAGGTGATGACACTCATTTTTAGTTGTTTCTTCCACCCTGTACAAACAAGGTGGGTGACATATATGCTGGCATCTTCAGTTGAGTGCTGAATAATTCCACTGAATTGAAGAGGGTGGACCAGGTTAAGTTGGGCTGATTCGAATTGCATTCATTTGGAGATCATCTTTTCGATGAGCTTTTCTAGTGTATTGAGAAGGACAATAGGTCTAAACATTTTGGGTGTAGAATAATGTGGTTTATTTGGTTTGGGGATAATAACTGAAGTCGAGTTTTTGAAATGTTTAGGCCATATAGAAAATTTGATGCATTTGGAAGCAAAGATGAGGAATTTGTTTTGAACCATGTCAGAGGACATGAGTGTCTTGGCATGAGCCCATGAGAGATGGTCAGGTCCAGGGGTGAAGGAATTGATGCATGGTTTGAGGGCATCAAAGAGTTCAGTGTTAGAGAATGGAGGCCATGGGTGCTCTGGTTGGGTGTCAAGAGAGTTGACTGTAGTCAAGTCAATTGAGCGGTTATGTGCAGAATTGTAGGAAGAGTCAAGAGCATGCCAGAGGTCTTCCAGCTCGTTGCAACTCCTCCCGTTGTAAGTGATGGATTGGCATGGGGGGAGGTTGCATTTACCAATCCACGACATTAGGTCCCAAGGACACTTGTCCTCCTGTGAGATCTCGATGATCTTTTGGTCGAAGAATGCTCTCTTGGCATCACGTGTACAGCAGTGAAATTTGGCCCAGTTGGACTTGGACTTGTGTCGTTTGAAAGCCTCAAGGGCATTGGAGCATTTTTGATTCCACCAAGGTTTAGATTTGGCACATATCCTGACCTTGATGGCATTGTTGGACCATTCCTCATATATGATAGAGGATAGATTCTCAGCAAAAGTTTCGACATCTTCAGGAGATTGGAACGTCAAAGGGAGTTGTTGAAGGCATGTGGAGACAGAGTAAAGGAATGTAGCTTCTTCTTCTGAATCCTTGGGTATGGTGGTTTTCTCTATAATGGGTGAGATAACTGAAGGGAGGGGGATTGTTGCGAGAAGGGGGCGATGGTTGGATTGGAGTTGCCAATCATCCTGGATGACGTGTGTAGGACTGTCTGAGTTATTGTTTTCTATCATGAAGACAAGGTCAATGACAGAAGGATGTTTATTCCTATCAAATGGTGTGTGGGTCAGCATGGGGTTGATAGGAGTGGAAATGGACAGTCCGATAGAGTTCATAATGTCAACTAGGAGATCAGCTCTTGCTGAGTGATGGATGATGTTTTCATCCCATTCTGGCAAATGAGAATTAAAGTTGCCCCCTGCACAGGCAATATTGTTGGGGAGGTTATTAATACATGATTCTAAATATGTTAAAGACGAATCATCAGATGGATCGAGATAACAATTCAAGATATAGATTTTATTGGGTAAAGACAGTGAAATGAGTTGAAAATCATGTGAGGAAACGATGTCTGGATGGAGGATAGGGCGAAGAGAAGAGAGCAACTTTTGGATGTAAGTGACTGTTCTAGAGTTTTTAGGGTTGGCTATGAGGGGGATCCAATCTGGGTGGTTGGGTGGGCTGTATTCCGGGACTCCTTCAGAGTCTTTGGTAGAGGGGACATTCTTGATGCATTGGATAGGAGGTTCTTGTAAGCACAGAATGAGTACATTACTAAAAACTGGTGCTGATAAAAGAGTCTGAACAACTTCAAAGTTACGATAAACATTGAAAAATAAAATTGGGATAGAAGAAAGAGATGAAGTGGAAGATGAGCAGGGTTGTCTATTATGTCCTTTAGACATTTACGGCACCTGAGTTGAAATTGCAACAGTTTTTCTCTGCCTTAAGCTCTTGGAGCTTCTTGCTAATCCACTCCCAATCAAAGCAGTGGCAGAAGAAGGGACATTTGTTGCTATTTATGTGATGATCCTTCAAATCACATGAAAGGCAAGTGAAGGAGGTCACATGAGGACACTCCTTGATGTTAGCAGGTGTGGGGGGGGTGGGACTTCAGACCAGTTTTACCTCAGCAACAGAATCTGTCATGGCAGTGGTTTTCAGTGTGGTGTGGGTCACCACAAATGGTGCATCTGGGATTACACACTTTACACAAGTGGGTCAGGTGACCCCACCTCCAACACCTATTGCATAGGGGGCTAGCCATTCTCATAGTTGCCCCTCAGAATGTACACACTCGATTCTCAAAGAGAAGAGTGTGGTTGATAAATTGTTTGGCTCTGGAGGCCATCTGTGAGTCCCATAAATTGAAGAATAAGACAGCTGAATCTGAATGGGGTGAGACCCTGCTGAATCATGGTTTTCTGATGAGGTAGTTGATGATGTTGGTGTATGGTGAGGAATCAATGACTTCCTTAAAGTCATCAGCAATATGGGGTGTACCATCCTCCTTGAAGTAGGGGAGGTTGGTGAGTTTAATGAATGATTTCGACATCAGGAGTGCAGGGATGACAGCATCCCAGATGTCAGAGGAGGCAAAGGCCAACCTGTTAGAGTTGGTGATGCCTTTTTTGATGATGAGGAGATCCTCATCAGATGCAACTTGGCTGGTGTTCAGCCATAGAGTTTTGCCACTCATTTTGGCAGACTTGACTTTAAGATTGTGTCCCTTTTGATATAGGGCATTATTGCAGTTACAGACCACCAAGTCGAGTGAGGTGATCATGACTGGTTTGAAGATGTCATTGAAGGGGACAATGACATTTTTGCGAGATGGCCCTTGGGTGGCCTTGGGTTTATTGGAAGGGTGAGGGGGGGAAGAGTTGGGGGAGACGGAGGGAGACTTGATGTCTCCTGATGACCTGAGGAAGTTGATGATATCAACTGGCAACATCTGGGGAAATTGGTTCTGAAGGGCTGCATACTTCATCAGCTCATCAGTTTGGAGGGGGGAAGATGACACTGCTTTAGCATATGAAGTCCTTTGAGTAGAAGGAGATGGGGCAGCAGATCTGTACTCTGCCAGGCAAGTGGAATTGTTTATAGGAGGAGGAGGGCCAGGGTGAATGGAGTGGGGAGGAGGGGGGGCCTTGGAGGGAGGGGGATGAGGGGGAGCTACAATGGGCTTGTGATGTTCTTGAGCTGCTATTGGTTTAGGCACACAGACAGGGTGGTGCTTGCCAGCAGTAAACCAGGGGTTAGGGTTATGGTCAGCACTTGAGGTGGGTTCCTTCAGTGCCAGAGGTGCAGGGGGTTGGGGCAGAGACATGTCAATATCTTTACTTAAGCCAGATGACTCACCTGGTTTGTTATGAAGGTTAGTGGGTAGGTGTGAGAGGGTGATTGCTCATGCTATGTCCTGATCGAGTTGCGAATCTGAGCCCTGGAGTATCCCAGAGGTGTCAGAGTTGGGAATGGGGGAAGAGCCCTGGAGTATCCCAGAGGCATCTTTGTGGATAGGGGAGGACATAGCTGGTGCCTTTTCAGCCCAACGTTCTTGACATTTTTGTGTATTCATAGGGGTAGGGGTGGGAGAAAGAAGAGGAGGGGGGAATTGCATAGAGATGAATTTGTGGAGACTTAGGCAATGGTCTTCATATGGGATGGAGAGGTTTTGTAGCTGCTCCAAGTGAGCAATTGTGCAAAGGAGGTCGATGAGGTGCATGGTGCCCTCGAAATTGCTGAATTGGGAGATGTTGTCCAATTGGGCCCATTGTGAAAGGTATCAGACAGTAAAGCCTAGGAGGGATGACATGAACTTTAGTCCCTCAATGTCGTTAGTGTTTGTGACATCAATGTCACAGAAGGCATCAAAAATGCAGTCACAAACTGATGACCAATTCATTCCGCAGGACATAGGTGCTGCCTCATGTGGCTGCACATTAGGAGGGGGAGAAATTGGGGTGAAGGTTGGGAGGGAGGGAAGGGGATCAGAAGGTTTGGATTCATCCCATGCTCCTAGTGTAGGGGGGATGAAGCCATGGGAAGTGGCAATGGTTTGGGCCTCGGTAAGGGCATGCTGAGAGGGGACAATGTTGGGAGACATGAGATGTTCCTCATGAGCTGGCACAATGGAGGGATGAATTGAATGGGGGGTAGAAAGGCCTTGAGACCCTTCTGAATTGCTGTTTGCTTCTGCAGAGGAAACGGAAGCTGTGTCGTCATCTTTGTTAAATTTCATACTCTTTTCCAAATGGTTGAAAAGAGATTGGTCAGTTGAATAGGAGTGTTTGACTCCAATAGATGGTGTGGGTGATAGGGGCTTTCGAATAAAGGAAACTTGTCCCTCTGGTTTGCAGAAAATGCCCTC
The DNA here is from genome assembly GCA_018524895.1 of Podaxis sp. C-F-101400. Taxonomy (NCBI): domain Eukaryota; kingdom Fungi; phylum Basidiomycota; class Agaricomycetes; order Agaricales; family Agaricaceae; genus Podaxis; species Podaxis sp. C-F-101400. The sequence continues at coordinate 2,218 of JAEUWR010000361.1, read as the reverse complement.
GGATGGGGCTCAAGGGAGAGTTAGAGCTGGCACCAAACTGGCACTAGAGCAATGACAACAAGTGATACTGGAATGGATGCTGCCAGTGGTCTTCTTGAGGCCTCCAAGAATGCTGCTAATGTCCTTAGAGTCTTTCATACTGAATTAGAATGAGTTTGTTTATTCCTTGTACTACGAGCAACTGAACCACTGAGACAATGGTGGTAGTTACTGAGAAAGGAAGGTTGCAATCCTTTTGACCTCAAGATCAATCTAGAGGAGGGTGCTTCTCCCCCAGTTGGAATGATTTATTCATTATCACAGGTCAAGCTGGAAGTGCTCTGAGAGTTTATTGATGAACACTTGTCAATAGGCTTTATCCATCCCTCCACCTCTCCACATGGCACTCCTGTTCTTTTTGTCAAGAAGAAAGATGGATCCCTCTGACTTTGTGTCAATTTCTGAGGCCTCAACCATATCACCAAGAAGGATCATTACCCACTTCCTCTCATTTCTGATCTCCTCAACTCACCCTTTTTTTTTTTTTTTTTTTTTTAAATCATAGTTTATTGCACTAGGCTAGCTAATACAAACAGGTGCGCGATAGCAGTCCCAAGAACGAAACTAAATAGAAAGAAAAGGAAAAGAAACGGAAGAGAAAGAAACAAGCTAAGTATGAGAGATGAAACGACTGCAAGACATATGAGAGAGTAAGAGAGTACTAATGAACTAACTTAGTCAATCGCGTAGAGGAGAGGGGATGGGAAGAAGGGAGGAAAGAAAGCCCCTTTTAGTGAACATCTGGAACGCCATGGATGGCCAGGCGCTCTCTCCTAGTAAGGCGGCGGGTGGCATGCTCCTCCTGCGTAATGGGTCCCTGGATCTGGTCGGTGAATGAGAATGCTGTTGGGTTACGGTCGAGGAAATTGAGGAGCCAGTAGAAGCCGTCACGGGCTCCTGCTGGATAGTGGTAGAGGGGACAATTGTCGAGTATGTGGTCCCGAGTTTCAAGCGCTTCACCGCAGGGGCAAGACGTGATGTAGTGCCCTGGGAAGAAGCACTGTCGGAAGGCGCCGATGGGCGCATGGTTGGTGACACATCGTGTGAAGCGTGCGCATAATTGGGCGTTCTTGCCGAGGGGAGAGTTGAGCCAAGTTCCGCCATTAGCATACTTGGGTGTGAGGGATTGTTCGGCGGGGTTGAGAAGACGGAGCCATGAGTGGCCGCGGTGAGCCGGTTTGTCCATGAGCGAGTGCCATATTGAAAGGCATTTGCGAGTGTAATGGTTGCGGACGAAACCGAGGGAGGTGCGGTAGGGCTGGCGTCTGTTGTTGAGAACGCGAAGCGACTTGGCGAGTTGATGCGCTTGAAAATGGACAGACCAGTGAGCAGCGGAGGGGACTGACCAGAAGTGGATGTGGTTGGAGGGGGAGGAGGAGAGCCATTGTTGGAGGAGAGGAGCGATTGCAATGGCGTCTTGATGGGCACTGTGAGGGCTAAAAGAAAATAGTTTTTTAGCAGAGGAGATAGAGTCTGTGAAAACAGTGATGGAAGTACAACTACGAGAGGTAGTGAGAGAAATGGAACTAGCTAGTCCGAGACGGAGAGCATAAGATTCAGCGTCTGAAGATAAAGCTTCCCCACAGGGGTGGACAGAAGAGGAGAGAATGTCTATAGAGGAGGAGTTAAAGACGATAGAAGCAGAAGTGGCAGAAAGAGAGGTATCAAGAGGGACAGATCCGTCTGTAGCTACAACTAAAGAAATAGGAGAAGAGAAGGAAAGGTCTCAGGCACAGGAAGCATTGGCGATGTGGAGGGCCATAGCGCCTTCTTTCGAAGGGTTAGGGCACTCGATGAATTTGATCTGATCGCTAAACAAGTCCAGCAGACGCTGGCCAGGTTTGGTGCTAGGATGGAGACACTGAAACCGGTCTGTGACCAGTTGGGCATCAGAGACGAAGTCAAGTGCTGTCGAGCGCTGTTTGGTGTGGCGAGTGTCTAGGGGGTTGATGTCGCACGTTAGGAGTTTGAGGGGGTGGGAGGAGGGGAGGGTATGAAATCGGAGTGAGCTCCGTTTGGCGAGTTTGAATAAATGGAGTTGGATGGGGATGAGACCAGCAATAGCCTCAACCCCACCCGAGGGGGTAGTGCGGAATGCGCCAGTGATCCAGAGGGCGGCTTGTCTCTGCATGCGCTGAAGGGACTTGATGAGCCCGCGGTATCTAGCATTTCGGTTGAA